>JAVXUL010000008.1:1731289-1744408 GCA_035590515.1 Trichilia minutiflora | reverse complement strand
ATAATTATTTATTATTTATTTAGTTAATTAATTTATTTATTTATTTAATATAAACGGACTGGCCTGTTTAGCCCGGTAGCCCGACGGGTTGGGTTAGGATTGAGAATATCAACCCGTTTATTAAACGGGCCAACCCGACCCGGCCCGCTTAAATGCTTAGCCCGAAACGATCCGAACCGATTAAGCCCGGTCCGACCCGTTTGACAGCTCTAGGTACGTGTATATTTATCATATTGTTTCAACCTTTTTAAACCTTCAATTCCAATCACCAATTATTAAAAAAAAAAAATCAAAAGTTAAAATTATAAGAAAAAATTAAAAAGCAATTTACGATAACATGACCCTTCATTTTTAATTTTATTTTTAGAGTTGTTAGATGTTGAGATAGGAGCGGAACGAACATGGCCTGATGGCCACCCACTTTAATTTATTTAATTAATGGTAATTCATAATTGCACTAGGAATAGGAAATGAGCTGAAAGTCTTTATATCTATCAACCATGTGCTCCATGGCTTTTCCTTTCCATCATGGCGGTGCTCAGTTTTTTGTTTTTAAATAAGTTTTTAAATTACTATATAAAGATTTTATCATTATTTATTGAGAATTTTCAAAATTCAAAAATCAATTAAATTGTATAAATTTTTCTTTTTTAAATCTTAATAACAAATTTTATTAATAATTTATAAATTTCTTATCTATGCCTTACATTTTGCTAAATTTTTACAATTTTGCTTAGTAAATTAATAACAGTTAATCAACAAGTTTTAATGATAATTTATAAGTTTTTTTTTTCATATGAATAGTATTTTACTAAATTTTAATGCTTAATTTTTTAATACCCACTACCCGTCTACCCTAGAAGACTGGAATCTTTACGAGATCCAAACAAAAAACCACTCAAAACTTCTTTTCAGCCGATCCAGGTCGCCAACCTCAAGATTCGAATCTTCCACATAGTAGAGCCCACTCTACATATATATATAAATTCTAGGCCACTCATCGTCCTCTACGGGCCCCCGAAATCAAATCAAGACCACTGTAAATAGCTTAAATGATCATCATCATGATCTTAATAATTGACTGATGATTAGATACTCGACCAATCAAGCAGTGTTAAAATGATCATGGGGCCACGCAGAAATGATGAATAGCAATCTATTAAAGTTGCATATCAATTACAATGTCCGTGGTTCGCATAGAAATCTTTCTATTAATTAATCTTGAAAAACAAAACAAAAAACACAATGTAATTAAAAGCAAACCATCTTAGACCGTGATTAAAAATTATTTTAAGAAAACATAATTTAATTATGTTTTTTTAGGTGAATATTTATATAAGGTAATGCTTATATTCCATCTGCTTACATAGATCTTATACTTGCAATTACCTCAGGCTAATCTTTGTTTTTCACTCAATTTGCATGATGTGTTTGTAAAATATATATATATATATATATATATATATAAATGAAACTCATCAATGCCATATAAGTATTCAATAATATTACGTTATTGTATTATAAACCAGATCACATGAATCATGATACCTTCGTTTTATCGATAGACTCTTTCTTTGTAGGTTATTTGTATTAATTATTCCATAGAAGACTAAAAAGATGTGTAACCTTCAAGGCTTATGAAATTAGAGCTGCTCATCCTTTCTGATTCTCTCTTTTTCTATAATGCATTTGGCGTCAATTAATTAATTAGCTCCAACTTGTGCAATCACTTTCATTCGACCAAGACTAAACAGAGTAGAAAATTCAGACATCTTACCTCAAGCTGATAATACCTCTCATTTCTTGCATACTAGATAAAAAAAATCAAATGACCTAAGGAAGAAGTTAGTCAAGTCTTCCGTGATTTACACAAAATGGAGCCCACAAAAGTTGATCATCAAACCACTTGCAATCATCAAAATATTTGATCATCAAAAGTAGGTGAAGAAACAAACTCACCTGAATGCAACACAAAACATCAGTGAAAGACTTCTCTCATTAAGGATTCTCAATCAGTAAAAGATTAATTCACAAAAGCAAAGCAACTATTTGTCCAAAATAAATTATAATTTTACCATATTGGAAGATGGACAAAAATTCATCAGAATTAGGTAAGAATAACTTTGCCTCTCTAGTATACCTCCAAAGAAATGAAAAGCAGTACAAGTAGAAAGGAAGATCAGCAACCCTATTAATATATTCTTTATTTTAGGGCTCTGTCTTTATTTATTGCCACCAGAGTTGACAAAAAAATAAAAAACGCTCAGCCATAGAGGTAGTAATAATCTAAGAAATCTGCTGTACCTGTAAATAAACAACTCCACAAGCCACAAAGTCAAGTCTTTCTCTTTCAGGACTTCGTTTTGGCAATGAAAAGAGCGGGTGTTATTATTCCAAATATGGTGTTACTTCTATAAGTATTTAATTCACTGTAACCTTTTCTGATATATCATACATCTGGTCACCACAAGTACCAAAAAACCAAATAAAACTGTCACTAACGCCGTCCGAATGTCTTAGTTTTGAAGTGATTCTGTACATCTGACCATCTTTTATTTCTCTCTCCACCTTTTATTGGGTTCTTTCTGCAATCATCATGCCCATGTTCCGTTTAATATTTTTCATCTGGGTACTTCTATCAGTAAGTTATTTTGTTTTTCTTGGTTCTGCTTCTTCATGGTGCCCGCATCACCTTGTTAAACACAGCAATCAACAACAGTTTGAGCAGAAAACAAATCGGTTTTGGGAGTTCAGAGAGGAAACAAACACCTGGATTGAAGTAGAACTCCCTTATGATCTTGTAACTTGTGTTGACGATAACTGCACAAAGGTGGGTTTGATTGATCGAGCCACAGAAACCAAAGAAAAAGAACATTTAGAATTGGAAACACCAACCAAACAAAGCGAACGTCTGAAAAAGAAGGATGGCGAAGATGTTCTGCCTAGGAAAAGAGTTTCTTTGACTAAAATGTCAGAAGCATCTATTTGGGTAACTGGTGTAAGTGGTGCTGTATATGAAAGGTTCTGGAATGGAGTTCAGTGGGTGATTGCACCCCATGATTTACCTGTATCAGCAGGTGCTGCTATCTCTCTTTTTATCGTCAATCAGACAATTCTTGCTCTATCAGAAGCTGGAGTCCTGTACCAGGTACTATAAATGGAGGAAAGTGTATATAATACGAAGAGAATTTGCAGCTATTATTTGGGGCATCTAGTGTTATCAAGTATCTGATGATCAACGAAACTATCTTTTGTACATATATTCTTTTGATATTTTATCTAAACATACCACTGTACTTTCGGATTATACCTCACTATTTCATCAGTCATTCTGTACGCTATTCTAACTCTCCAATCCTGTTTTCTTTTTTCAATTTTTGCAAAAAAATCTCCTACAGATGCAACTGGGTGAAAATTCACAGCCACTTTGGGTAGAGTTCACATCGGTACTTGATCAAAGCACAAACGGAGAAGCAAAGCAAAGATCAGTGATTCAAATAAAATCTGGTGCTGTTTCAAATGATGAGAAGTAAGTATTTATAATTAGTATTGTTTTATTTTCTTCCTCTATTTAAGTGAATTATACATACAAAACATCCATGTTTTTGAGCATCTATTTATTGATTTTTCTTCACTGGTTGCCAGGAGAGTTTATTTCTCCACAAAGAATGGGTTATTGTTAGAACTTAGCGAGGTTGAGCCTCCAAGGTAAAACTCAGTATGCAAGTCACAGTCGTCATAGCTAATGATAGTGCCTTAAATTATGAATTCCTATTACTTATTGTAGATTCTAATGAGGAGACTCTAATGTTCACTTGGACGTTTGTGCTTATAAACCTAGAACAGATGGCTAAATCACGGTCGACCTCCAGGTGCAAATGTTGCGTCCATAGCTGATGCTGCTAGTATTAGACCGGAAGTTGTATATACTATAAGGTAGAAACTAAACACAAAACCGTTGTGAATTTGGCAAATTCGTAGGTCCAATTCCTACTGAGGTAATCCCAAAACTATACATAAAATCTGTAAAATGTAGCTCTACAGGTGATCTATATGAATACGACAGAAACTCAAAGCCTTCATGGAAGAAGCATATACAGAGCAAAAGAACAGCAGCAGATGCTTCTCTGATACCAACAATGGGGTTAACTTTACATGGCTTGATGGGAGATAATTCAATGTCTCTGTTTCTTTTAACTAAGGTAGTCTCTGCAATTACTATTACTCCAACATGCAACTCTATCTGCAATATCCGGACTCAGGAAAATTATTCAAATTTGAACTTTGGAGTATATCAAAAGCGAAGTATTAGGAACATACCAAGAACAAGCGTAGAACCTAACAAAAGAAAGACAAAATTTCATTAAATTTAGAGTAAAATGAATAAGAAATAAGGAACAACTATTTGAACATTCATATATTGTTCAACATAATATCATGTTCCATTACATCATGCATTTAGAAACAATTATCGACAAGGGCTATGATACATAAAGTGTGCTAGTTGATCTGCTAATCAAATATAAACTCTTTGTAACTGAACCTAGCACACATGCTCTTCCTTCACAAGATATTGTTAATGTACAGGGTGGTAAGTTGGTCGAGAGACGAATGCAGCAAAGGAAGTGGAAATGGATAATCCATGGAAGTCCAAAGGATTATTGTCTGACATCTATCACTCCAGTTCAGCAAGATGAATCAAATGCGAAATTCTTCTCATCGTTCTTCACTACATCTGCTGGAGCTGTTTTTGAGTATCGAATACCAAAATATTCAGGTGAGTCAAGTAGATTAAGAAACTAACTCAAATCTTACATGGTTGAATTCCTCATAGGCAGTTTTTATGTTAATTTTGCAACAATGAATTTTCCTCTTAAAGGGGTTTCATTACACAGCCTATAGCTTTAAAGAAGGGAAAACTTGATCATAAATGATCATGCAGCTATTTCAAGTTCCGAAAATTGGCCTATTTATACCTCTATCTACTAGAAACATTCCTGAAGCAACGGTAGGAATAATGCCTCCCACCAGACTACCGCACTTGATTCTTTGGGAGAAAGAATCGTTTGCAGTAGATTTGTTGTTTCTTTAAGCAGCAAATCATAGTCCTAGAGCTGATAAGAGAAAAAAGTTTCAAAGAAAACAAGTTTAATTGAAGAAAATAGCAGTTACAACCTAGTTTCAAACTCAAAGCAATTACTCCATTCAAAATTTGAATAGGGTTTCGAAGGAGGTACTCTTCCAACACCAGAACCCAAATCTCACCCAGGATTCATTCAGAATAATTCAAACAGAACAGAGGCCCCTAAGTCCTTAAAACCCAAATCTAGAGATTTAATTTCGGAATATAGGTTACCATTTGTCAAATGTTAAAGGAAACTACATTATTTTATTTTGACACAAGTTAAAACTAACATATTCTACACTGCAAAAAAAAGAGCTTGATACATAAGACAAATAGTTATCAAGGGGTTTTATCTTCAGTTACATATTAAATATGGTATAATAGTTAAAATTCATGAACACATACATTTGTATCCAAGTGTGGACTTGTATGAATTTACTTGGTCTAAAACCCTGTGCTCATCTCAAAAAAGACACTCCTATCTATTTCTATAGACCATAACTCTTTTTCCATTGACAATATGCATAACATTACGTGCTAGTTACATAGAGTATATGATGAATGTATACAATTTTCATGTGAAGACAGGTTTTGCTCAAGAGAACCAAATTTCAGAGGGATGGATATCTCATATGCATCCCCCACATGCAAAAGTGGCAAGAGATATAGTTGGGCTACCATTACAAGTTGGCAGGATAGTGTTTCCGCTGGATGATGGTAGGCTTGCAGAGCTGCATTTATCAGGAATAGGTGGAGAAAATTCAGGGCCAACTAATCAACTTACTGTTCGAAGAAAAGCATTAAAGTATGTATGGTCTATATTAGATGCCCCGGAAACCGAAGGATGGAATGCTGATTATTGCACAGAAGAACGTGGCCCCACAAATTGCATTGCAGGGATAAAAGATGAACCAAATGATTCAGGAATTACAAGAATGACAAGAAAAAGAAAGGGCAGCCAAGAGCAACACGATTACCTACTTCCAAGTATAACAGGTGTTAGAGATCAAAATCCTATGGTAGAACATAGTTTACCTGATAACTGGATTAACACTAACTTCCGTTTGAGAGTGATGCATGGAGGCAGATCATTTTTCTTCATAACAGATGGTGGTTTTACATTTGAATATCTTTATGCTGAAAACTTATGGCTTTGGTTAAGACATGACCACTCAACACCTATGATAGGAATACTAGGAAACTACAATGGAAGCATATATGTGGTTGACTTGTATGGTAGTTTGCTTATGAGAGAAAGGAGCAGCAATGAGTTGGCATGGATAAATTGCACTGAAATGAGGAAAGGAAGGCAAGTTATAGCAGGTCCTCCATGGGATGGAATGACAGGTAAAGCCAAGAAAGTTGCAGCAGAAGATGCACTCTTCTTTGTGAGCAAAAATGGAAGATTACTGCAATTAACAGTAAGTGGCAAAAACTAAATAAAACAAGTGTCTCTACTAGGATCAGTATAAAAATAAATAAGAAAAAATGTTGGCCATGTTCTTGGCTTGGTAGCTCAGATTTTTAGAAAATTATGAAAAAACTTCTTCTAAAAGATGCAAATATATAGGTTGATCTGTTGAGAACTTGAGATTATTAATATTCACAGTTTTTTTCCATTTTAGTTACATCAAACATACTAAGGAATCAGAGCAAAATTTGCTTTAGAGTCAGCGTCAAAATTTCACAGGGTCAATATCGTAATCAACAGTAAGAAAAGTGAGAGAAACAGAACCATACAAACAATGTTTCAATGTAATATTTGAATGCGGTCGGTGCAAACGAGAAAAGGATTTTTATATAGCTAAAACTTACTCTTTAATTTTCCCCCAAAATAGTACAGAATAATGCAAATGACTACCCAGTTGTTATCTGCAGGTAGCACTGAGGAAGTTTAAGTGGAAAGATTGCCGACAGCCCCTGAATACCAAAATTGCATGCATTGTGGATCAGGAATTGTTCAGGGAAAATATAGTGTTCGTAGTTGGAAGAAATGGTCGATTATATCAGTATAACAAGGTGACTGAACTGTGGCATGAGCATTATCAATCTCAGCATTTGATTTTGTCAATACTGCCTGGAACTGCTATGAGGCCATCATCAGTATCACTAACAGGCTCCCTTTTCATGATCTCGGAAGATGGTGGACTAGTTGAATATCACTGGAATACCTGGGACGGGTGGAATTGGGTGGAACATGGCACACCAGATAAAGGTGTGACCTTGGTTGGTGCACCCGGCCCTTCCTTTGATGGAAACCAACTATTCTTGATAGGTTCAGATGGAAATGTATACCTGAGGTATATGGACCAAATAACATGGAGATGGAAAAATTGTGGATTCCCAAATACTGGCAAAGAGAATACCGATAATCAAAGACAAATTGTGGCCAGATACACTTCAGAAGAAGTCTGTACGGATGAAGATTTTTCAGCTAGCTTGGAGAACGATGCAGAAGACCTTAGTGATTTCAACAGACACTGTGACCCCAAGGTTAGCACCAATTTACCGTCTAGCAGAATATAAGTGATATGAAACTCATCACTCATCATGAGTGTTCAACTACATGCAGGTGGCAGCAGTAAGACCAATTCCATTCTCTGAAGATTCAGTAGTTTTCGAGCTGAGAGACAGCAGAGTAAGTAATCACTATCCTAGACCATTAGCATGTAACATTGGGTGGACTCCCAATGAAACTGATCAACACAGAACAAACCTGACACCACATTATACAAATTTGGCATGAATTTTTTGGGAAAAAGTCCTAAAATCATCTGGAAAAACCTCTGCATAAAAGGTGCAATGTATAGTAAACATCATGGAAATAGGAGTGAAATTTCAACATATTTCTTTTCAAATTTTGCAAGCTCATATAGCCGTAAGAAACATTAATTTAACAGTTACGTAATAACTGATATAAATTATGATGATGCTAACATCATTACTACTTAACTGCTGCAGTTGGCAGAAATGCAACAAGTAGAGGACACCAATTGGATATGGTCACGCACCATCAGCACTCCAACAAGCTCATGCTTTGCAAATTATTGGACTGCTACGGCATCATGAAATTGAAATCAAATACAATCTTTGAGTAGAAATTACACACTAGAAACACATGAACGTACAAAAACAAAACAGCGTCTCTCTAAAATCAGTGTACAGTTATCAAATAAGTACCGGAAACAGAAAACTTCTATACCTTTTAAGCTCCTCTTTCTGTGGGAAAACACTGCTATATGTGATGGTTTTCGAAGGCAACAACATGGTTGAAAACAGTTCTATTTTCAGCACAAGCTTGACCTAGTGATCTTTAGGTAACCTTAATCATTGGGTTACCCAACGGTTGGTAAAACCCCTTGAGGTTGACTGCCAATCTAACCAAATCATACATGCAATGCAACTAATTCAAAACTTGAAAAGTTAACAAGATCAACTTCCGAAGCATTTTTTTTTTTAATTTAACAGGGTATCAAGAACTTGAAATAATTAATGAAAGACTCCATAAACAGCTAATGCAGTTCTCCAAAATCTCTCCCCCAAACACATGAACTATTTTCCTCTACATATTGAATGCTAGAATTGTGACAAAATTGTCACAATATTAAGAGTACATTTGACCGAATTTAAACCCATCCCAAGCACTTTAAATCCTATTCAATTCTGGGGAAAATTCACTTTGATTTCAAAAAAAAATTGCAATATCTGTTACATAATGCTGTCATCTCAACCGTCCTCTTAGATCATCTAACACAGAATTTCAGCCATTCTAAAACCGGCATATTCATCCATTGCCCAACCCTTTACACAGTTTACAGTCAAATAATCTCTCCCACGGAACATTGAATAAGAAATTGATCACAAGCTAAGTTCTTCATGTTAGAAATGATCATACTGAAAAATAAAAAGCATTCTGCGTTTGTCAAATAAACCGATCAATACATTTATAAGTTGAGGGAAATGAGCACTTAATACACATTATGATAAAAAGGCAGTAGGGCAATCTCAGCAAATAGAAACAAATTCGTAAAATGTTGCAAATCTCAAGCACCAACTCAACTCCTTCATGAAGATTATGAATACTGAAAAATCATATTTGACATATCCATTGCGCTCGTATCATATTAATATCTTCTCCTAGGGCTCCTTGAGCGATGTGTCCGTGCTGGCCTGAAAATATTTCGAAGACAGAAACAATATTAACAGGAAGGCCTGAAAAGGATCTAATCTTTTAGACAACTGAAATTCAATCAAATCCATGGTTATTTGGAACAGCAATTCTTCTCTCTTCTAAATCAATCAACAAAACCACATTAGATGAAGTTTTGAGCTACCAAATTCCCCTTTGGTCAGCATTCTTGCAGAGGAAATACCCAGTGAACAGAAATGTCTTCCAAATTCGAGAAACATTATAATTACAACACAAGATTCTTTCCATGCAGTTCCAAGCACACCTCTTCTTTATGTACGATAAGTTCATATCCTTTTGCTTCATAAAAGATAGTGAACAGAGACAAACCTCATATTCTTTCTTTTGTAGGGTCCAGTGCTAGGCCCATTGCTGAAGGCCCAATTGACATTGATAGTCTGTGTAAGAAGTTCAGTTCCATTCATTGCAGTGATAGCATTTTGTGCTTCCTCAAAATTGTCATATTCAATCAGCGCATACCCCTAAAAAAAATATTTCATATATAATAAATAGCCACCTAAAAAAAAATATGAAACAGATAATGCTTATTATGAATCTATGCAATTGGGAACCTAAGAATCGTAAATCGGTCAGTTACTAGATACAATTAAATTATTATTCCTCAATCCAACAACATTTTCTTGTAAGGCTGCCCTTAAGATATCAAAAATGCTACTTCATCGCTTAAACAGAGAAAAAGAATTCCCTTTTTCTTAAGTCAAATTAACATAATATGCTAATCTTAAAGCTGACATAAATGCCACAGTAGAAACTATTAACTAGGATAGATTGGACACACAGGAGAGAAATAAGTGCATGCATGCATAATATGATAGGTACCAACTTGCAACCAATATGATCGACCAAGGTTTCCTCTGCATAAAATAATAAGCTAAACTAGAACTCAGATATGTCTTGCAAAAGGGAATCCCAAACACAACAACTGATCACACTAATTTTGGAAGTAAAAAAGGGGAGAAAAGGAAGAAGAATAGTAAGAATACCTTAACAAAACCAGTACGGCGATCAAGATTCAAATGCAGGTTTTTAATCTCTCCAAACTCACCAAATGCATTTTGTAAATCATCCTCTTGTGCTTCTTCGTGGACTCCAGTTACCAAAATAATCCATCCTTCAATAGCTGCACACATTTTTTTTTTTTTACAACAATGAGGAATATAGCAAAAATCAGAACAGTATGGAAAAAATATCTCCTTCAATCAATGTATGCATTTGCTGTCCATCGTTCAGCTTCTACAACTAATGCACTTAATACTAATCTTCAAAATGATCACACCAGTAGTATTAAATAACAATACATGTTCAATTCACGGGATAAATTATAAATTAAAATCCACCAAACATAAGTCTAGGCTGAATATTGGCCTTTTCCAAGGGCACCCTAACCTCTCCCATTTCTCCTGCCCTTTCTTAATTAATTTTTACTATAAACTGTAGATACAACCAAATCAAAAATCCAAATCATTAAAACCACTAAAAAAACACAAAGAAATCAACTAAACACACCCTAGGGTTTTCCAGAACTTACATCGTTGTGGGCCGGGTCCACCATCAATGCCTAGAGATTCAAAATTACGATCGGCGAGGCGACTATGTCGTTCAGTACCAGCTTCTTCACGGAAGCCACGGCCTTTGGTCTTCTTAGGTGCGCCGGTGATAGCCGACTTGATTTTGGGCTGTGGAGCCCGAGGTGAAGAGGAGGCGTCTACGTCAGCGCCTGCGTCCTCGTCCATCAAGTCGTCATCTTCGAAGTCCAGCGCATCTACTTCTGTATTGGCCATTGGACGTGAATTTTGTGCTTTGTGCGCTCTTTCTCTGGAGAAGACAACCTGTTGGCCACTTGTGAAACGAGGTGTAATTTTTAGATAATAAATAAGGGCGACGTGATGGATTTGGTTTTTGGGCTTTGCGCTAAGGCTAAGGCCCGTGCTCTTTTTTATGTTAAAATATAAATTAAAAAATTAATTTTTAAAAAATAAACTCAAAATTTTCATTGTAAGAAATTTATGCAATTTAATTATTAATATTAAAAATCAAAAAATAATATTTAATACTAACAATTTAATAATAATATTCATTATGTTATTCACTATGAAATTACATAAATTATCGAATAAAATCTATATAAAAAATTAAAAACTTGTTTGCTTGTAATTATATAATTGATAAACTGCGTGATTATACAGTCATATAATTATATAATTTTATAATTATACAATCATGTTTAACTATAATTAGGTAATTAGGTAATAATATGTTTGATAGTATGCTATACAATTGTACATTTTAATTATAAAATTAATTATTTTAAATAAAAAATAGTATGAAAATGAATTTTAATTACTAATAAATTATTAAATTAAAAAGTATATATTATAGAATCAAAAAATAAAATATAATTTATATATATATTATATAAATTATATATGTATAAACTACATATTATATATAAGAAATATATAATACATGTTAAAAATATATAATATATACAATGCATATCGAACATTAACAATATGGTGTCAATAATATATATATATTTTTAATACAAAAATGTGAAACAGCATTAGAGGTAGATACAAATGGTATAGCAAGATAAAAAATAAAAAAGATAATACAAAAATGTCTTAAGGAGAGTTAAAAACGTAAAACCATATATTTTTTATAATAAAAAAAACTGTATAAATTACACCAATTTTCGTTCTTCCCTTAAAATTAAACGTAATTCAAGAAATTTAATTATATTAATTATATAATTACATAATTAAACAAATACGTTAAAATTATATAATTACATTCCATTACATAATTTTTGGATTACACAATACCAAAACAAACATATCTTAAATCTAAATAAATAAAATCCACTCGTCTCTTTGTTATTTATTTAAATTCATCGTTCCTTATAATACAAATACTAGATTTTTCTGACAGTCCTTTTATAGCTCATTTATTTGGAGAAAAAGCAATTTGACATATATGAAATTTTTTTAAAAATAATCATATTTAATTTTATTTCATAACAATAACTATCTTCTATGCCAAACTCCAGTTTCGAGCAAGGAACGATTCTCCTTGCTCGAAATTAAATAAATTTTAATAATATTGAATTAATTTATATTATTAGATGACTTAAATTTAAATTTATTAGATAATGTTATTTAAATAGTAGATATTTTAATTATTAAGTTATTTAAATAATTTAAATTTAATTTCAAAATTATCTAAGAAATCTAAATTTAAATTATCTAATAAATATAAATTATTAATTTAAATTATTAAATAATATCATTTAAGTAATTTCCTAGTTTGAAACGGTAGCTTCCTTTGCTCGAATCTTTTTCTCTTATCAAAACTTAGAAGTTTGATCGAAAAATTGATAATATATAAATGACACGTTAGATGCTGTTATTTAATTTAAACTTATTGAAATAATATAGTCGAAAATTTGAATTTCTGATAAAATCTAAAGGCATGAAGACAGGAGTAGACACTTTCGAGCAAAGAATCCTTATCCAGGAGTTTGGTCTTAATTAAAGAAAAACAGAAGAAGAAGAAGAAGAATTTAATTCACAATTTATTTTTTTTGGTTTAGTTTCAAAACTATTTTTTAAGTTAATCAGTTCTGTAAAATGAAATTATAATTTAATAAGATTTGTTACGTGATTTTATATTGATTCCAAAATGATTTGATTTATATATATGTTTTTATACGATGATATGGCCAGCGGGCCAGACTTTTATTGGTTTGATTATACTGATGCCGCCTATGAGCCATGTTTTAAAT
>JAVXUL010000008.1:1720155-1731189 GCA_035590515.1 Trichilia minutiflora | reverse complement strand
CTTAACAGCTAAGAATCCTTCTTTTATTATAATTCTATTTTATACTACTGGATCCGTCTAGTATATCTCTACCAATATCTCTACCAATAAATATGCCCACAACATTACTCCCCTCCTGAAGAAATAGCTTATCCTCAAGCTGGAAACAATGCTGCCATTTCTGCCCTTGTTAATTTCTTTATGAATGGTGAAGTAATGGAAACAATGCTGCCATTTTTGCCCTTGTTAATTTCTTTATGAATGGTGAAGTAACATTATTATAATTTAATGAAACAATGCTGCCCTGATTATTGTTAGATTTGATGTTTGAAATTACTGAGTTATTAGCCTTGGTGACCATCGTGGATGCTATACCCAAGTTGTGATGAGTGCTTGTGGGAAGTTGTATTTTTCTTTCAAAGGCAAGGGCCAAACTCATGGCCTGGACCAAGTTGGTTGATTGCTGCATTTCCACATCAATTCGAATTGATTCGCTCAGCCCTGCATTAAACATATCAACCTGTTGATCTGTCTTTACTGTTAGATTCCCTTGATTATTGCTGTTGCAAATTCCTGTATCTGCTTCTCTTCCTAGAATGCGGGTAGGGTCGTGTAGAAGCTCCTGAATTTGCAGTGTGAACTGCTAGAACTGGGCCATCATTCGAGACTCTACTGCTGTCGTTACTTCTTTGATCAAAACCTTCATTTCATCACTTTTGTCTGCTACACTCATGGTGACTGGCTCTGATACCAAGTTGTTATGGTCCTGAGTTTGAGATCGAGTCACCGGGCGATGTTCAATTAAATCTTGCTGAAATAAGGGATCGATTCCCTTATTTTTATTTCTTGATTGACCTATTTTTGTAAGAACAAATATTCAACTCGTCAAAGGGAGTTGATACCTTGGATCTCGTTTAGAGAGAGCTCCAATCTCGTAATTATGAATAATTCTCTTCTTCTTGTTTTATTAATAATTAGTTATCTCTTATAAATAGAGGTTTACAATGCTTAAAAATAGAAAATAATAAAAATAGAAAAGACTCCTAATTTCTAGGGATCCTTATCCTACAGCTAAGAATCCTTCTTTTATTATAATTTTATTTTAGCTAAACATCTCCAATCTCGTAGTTTAGGAATAATTCTCTTCTTGTTTTATTAATAATTAGTTACCTCTTATAAATAGAGGTTTACAATACTTAAAAATAGAAAATAATAAAAATAGAAAAGATTCCTAATTTCTAAGGATCCTTAACAGCTAAGAATACTTCTTTTATTATAATTCTATTATATGCTACTGGATCCGTCTAGTATCTCTACCAATAAATGCGCCCACAACAAGTGCTTGATTCTTTGGGAGAAGGATTCCTTCGTAGTAGATCTGTTGTTTCTTTAAGCAGCAAATAGTCCTAGAGCTGATAAGAGCAAAAAGTTTCAGAGAAAACATGTTTAATTGCAGAAAATAGCGGTTACGACCGAACTTCAACGTTAAAACAATTACTCCATTCAAAATTTGAATAGCGTTTCAAAGAAGGCACTCTTCCAAAAACAGAACCCGAATCTCACCCAGGATTCATGCAGAATAATTCAACCAGAACAGAGGCCTCTAAGTCCTTAAAACCAATTTAATTTTGTGAAGTTCCACTAAATCTAGAGATATCTAAACGTTACCATTTGTCAAATGTTAAAGGAAACGATATTATATTTTATTTTGACACAAGTTAAGACAAACATATTCTACATTGCGAAAAAGGATCTTGATACACATATAATTATCAGGGCCCTTTTAGCTTCAATTACACGTTACATATGTTGTAATATTAGAAATTCATGAACATTACATGCGTATGCAAGTGTGGACTTGTATGAATTTATGGGTATAAAAACCTGCGCTCATCATAAAACATGACACCCCTATCTATTACTATGGATTATAACACTTTTTTGTATGACAATGTGCATAAGTTTATGTGCTAGTTACATATATTATATGAGGAATGTATTCATTTTCATGTGAAGACAGGTTTTGCTCAAGAGAACCAAATTTCTGAGGGATGGATATCTCATATGAAACCCCCACATGCAAAAGTGGCAAGAGACATAGTCGGGCTACCATTACAAGTTGGCAGGATAGTTTTTCCGTTGGATGATGGTAGACTTGCGGAACTGCATTTATCAGGAATAGGTGGAGAAAATTCGGGGCCAACTAATCAACTTAATGTTCGAAGAAAAACATCAAAGTATGTATGGTCTTTATTAGATGCCCCAGAAACTGAAGGATGGAATGCACAGTATTGCACAGAAGAACGTGGCCCTACGAATTGTATCACAGGTATAAAGGATGAACCAAATGATTCAGGAATTACAAGAATGACAAGAAAAAGAAAGGGCACCCAAGAACAACACGATTACCTATTTCCAAGTACATCAAGTGGTAGAGCACAGAATCCTATGGAAGAATATAGTTTACCTGATAACTGGATTAACACTTACTTCCGTTTGAGAGTGATGCATGGAGGCAGATCATTCTTCTTCATAACAGATGGGGGTTTTACATTTGAATATCTTTTTGCCGAAAACATATGGCTTTGGGTAAGACATGACCACTCAACACCTATGAAAGGAGTACTGGGAAACTACAATGGAAGCTTATATTTGGTTGACATATATGGTAGTTTGCATATGAGAGAAAGAAGAAGCAACGAGTTGGCTTGGATAAATTGCACTGCTATGAGGAAAGGAAGGCAAGTTATAGGAGGTCCTCCATGGGATGGAATGATAGGCAAAGCTAAGAAAGTTACAGCAGAAGACGCACTCTTCTTTGTGAGCAAAAATGGAAGATTACTACAATTCACAGTAAGTGGCAAAAGCTTAAAGAAAAAACCAAGTATGTCTACTAGGCTAAGTATCAAAATAAATAAGAAAAAATATTGCCTATGTTCTTGATTTGGTAGCTTAGATTCTTAGAAAATTATAAAAAAAAAAAAAAGAAGTCTTCTAAAAGATGTAAATGCATAGGTTGATGTGTAGTGATTATTAATATTCACTTAAGTTTTTCCATTTTAGTTACATCAAACATACTAAGACGGAATCAGAACAAAATTTGCATTAGAGTCAGCTTCAAAGTTTCACAGAGTCAATATTGTAATCAATGGTAAGAAAAGTGAGAAACAACAAACAATGTTTCCATGCAATATTTGAATACAATTGGTGGAAAGAAAAGGATTTTTCTACAGCTAAACAGGTGAGGGCAAATTTTACTTTACAATTTCCCAAAAACAATAATACAGAATAATGCTAATGACTACCAATTGTTATCTGCAGGTAGCTCTGAGGAAGTTTAAGTGGAAAGATTGCCGACACCCCCTGATTACCAAAGTTGCATGCATTGTGGATCAGGAATTGTTCAGGGAAAATATAGTGTTTGCTGTTGGAAGAAATGGTCGATTATATCAATATAACAAGGTGACTGAACTGTGGCATGAGCATTATCAATCTCAGCATTTGGTTTTGTCAATACTGCCTGGAACTGCTATGAGGCCATCATCCATGTCACTAACAGGCTCACTTTTCATGATTTCGGAAGATGGTGGACTAGTTGAATATCATTGGAATAACTTGGATGGGTGGAATTGGGTGGAACATGGCTCACCAGATAAAGGTGTGACCTTGGTTGGTGCACCAGGCCCATGCTTTGACGGAAATCAGCTATTCTTGATAGGTTCAGATGGAAATGTATACCTGAGGTATATGGACCACATGACATGGAGATGGAAAAATTGTGGTTTCCCAAACATTGGGAGAGAGAATATTGATGATCAAAGACAAGATGGTGCCAGAGACACTTCGGAAGAAGTCTGTATTGATGATGATTTTTCAGCTAGCTTGGAGAAAGATGCAGAAGACCTTAATGATTTCAACAGGCACTGTGATCCCAAGGTTAGTACCAAGTTACCGACTCACAGAATATTGGTGATGTCAAACTCGTTACTCACCATGAATGTTCAACTACATGCAGGTGGCAGCAACAAGACCAATTCCATTCTCTGAAGATTCAGTAGTTTTCGAGCTGAGGGACAGCAGAGTAAGCAATCACTATCCTAGACCATTATCATGTAACATAGCAGTGAATCCCCAATAAAACTGATCAACATAGTACAAAACTATAACACATTATACATATTTGGCAGGAATTTTTTGGTGTCATGGCAATAAGTGTAATTTCAACATATATCTTTTCAAATTTTGCAAGCTCATATAGCCTTAAGATGCACTAAAACTAATAGTTATGTAATAACTTATGAAAATTCTGATGTTGCTAAGATCGCTACTACTTAACTGCTGCAGTTGGCGGAAATGCAACAAGTAGAGGACACAAATTGGGTATGGTCGCGCACCATCGGCACTCCAACAAGTTCATGCTTCGCAAACTATTGGACTGCTACGGCGTCATGAAATTGAAATCAAATACAATCTTTGAGATAGAAATTACACACTAGAAACACATGAATGTACAAAAACAAAACAGCATATCTCTATACTCACTGTACAGCTAGCAAAGAAGGCCCGAGAATTTGAAAGCTTCTATACCTTTCTAAATTCCTCTTTTCTGTGGGAAAACACTGCAATGAGTGATGGTTTGAGAAGGTGATGAAATGGCTGAAAGCTTGACGTTGTGATTGTTAGGCAACGGTAATCATGGGTGGCATTACCCAACGGTCTGTAAACCCCCTTAAGAAAACGAAATGACGTGTGGACTGCTATATCTGTAAATAATAATAGCAACATACAAGAATAATTTCGACTTCCCCCGTTTCTGTCAACGAAAAAGAATATTGATAACGGTCGATCGAACCAAATTATCTAATATTTAAAATTTAAAATTTAAAACATCTTAAATTTTACATTTCCGATTTTAAATTTTATTACAAAGTACATTATCGTTATATATCAAAGTAAATTATCCTTTATATATAAATGTCCTGTAATCAATCACTTACAAACTTCGAAACTTACAAGATCAATTTCCCTCTTATCAAGACCCTGATATAATTAATGAAAGATTTCATAAATAACTAATGCAGCTGTAGATTTCATAACTAATGCAGTTGTTCCCCAACGCCTCTCTCCCTCAAATACACGAATTATTTTCCTTTGCGTATTGAATGCCAGAATTGTTGACAAAATTGTCACAATATTAAGGGTATATTCGACTGAATTTAAAGCCATAACAAGCATTTACAAATCCTTTTTAATTCTGAAATGCAGGAAAAATTCACGCTTTGATTTCAAAAAAAAAAAAAATTGCAATATCTGCTGCACAAAGCTGTCATTTCAACCATCCTCTTAAATCACCTAACACAGAATTCCAGCCAATCTCAAACTGGAATATTCATCCATTGCCCAACATTTTACACAGTTTACAGTCCAAATAATCTCTCCCAAGAAGCATTAAATAAGAAACCGATAACAAGCTAAGGTCTTCATGTTAGAAATGATCATACTCAAATGTCGAAAGCATTCTGGTTTGGTCAAATAAACCGATAACCTCAAGTTGAGGGAAATGAGCACTTAATACAAATTATGATAAAAAGGCAGGCAGGGCAATCTCAAACAGAAACATATTCGTAAACTGTTGCAAATCTCAGGCACCAACTCAAATCATTCATGAAAAATATAAAAACCCCTATTTGATATATCCATTGCTCTCGCATCACATTAGTATCTCCTCCTAGGACTCCTTGAACGATGTGTCCGTACTGACCTGAAAATATTTTGAAGATAAAATCAATATTAACAGGGGGTCCAGAAAAGGATCTACTCAGAGTTTTTGACAACTGAAATTCAACCAAATCAATAGTTGTTTGGAAGAGTAATTCTTCTCTCTTCTAAATCAATCGACAAAATAAGTTAGACAAAGTTTTGAACTACCAAATTTCCCCTTGGTAAGCATTCTTGCAGAGGAAATACCCAGTCAACAAAGATGCCTTTTCACATTCTAGATACATTATAATTACAAGAGGAGATTCCTTCTATGTAGTTCCAAGTACACCTCTTCATTATGTACAATAAGATCATATCCTATAGTTTTCATAAAAGATAGTGAACAGAGACAAACCTCATATTCTTCCTTTTGAAGGGTCCAGTGCTAGGACCATTGCTGAAGGCCCAATCAACATTGATAGTCTGTGTAAGAAGTTCGGTTCCATTCATTGCAGTGATGGCATTTTGTGCTTCCTCAAAATTCTCAAATTCAATCAGTGCATATCCCTAAAAAATTATTTCATATATAATACTTGTTAGAAAATACTACTCACAAAACTCTGAAAAGTGTGACATATCCCACGATATGTTAACCATCTCAACAAAATGGTTGCAATAAATAGTGACTTCAAAATAAATGTGAAATAGATAATGGTTACAATGAATCTATGCAATTGGGAGCCTAAGAATCCTAAAGCAATCAGTTACTAGTTTCAATCAAATTATTATTCCTCAATCCAACAAAATTTTCTTGTAAGGAGGCCCTTAGAACAAAGATATCAAAATCAACTTCATCACTTAAACTGAGAAAATGCATTCCCTTCTTCTTAAGTGAAATTAAAATAATATGGTAATCTCAAAGCCGACATAAAGGCTCCAGTAGAAACTACTAACTAGGATTAGATTGGACACACATGACAAAAACAAGTGCATTCATAATATGATAAATACTAACTTGCAACCAATATGATCTAATGCATAAACTAATAACATAAACTAGAACACAGATATGTCTTGCAAAAGCAAATCTCCAACATCAACAATAACTGATCAAATTAATTTAGGAAGTAAAAAAGGTGGAAAAGGAAGAATAATAATAATAGAAGAATACCTTAACAAAACCAGTACGGCGATCAAGATTTAAATGCAGGTTTTTTATCTCTCCAAACTCACCAAATGCATTTTGTAAATCATCCTCTTGTGCCTCTTCATGGACTCCAGTTACCAAAATAATCCATCCTTCAATGGCTGCACTCATTTTTTTTTTATAACAATGAATTTAGCTTCTACAACAAAAATCGGAACAGCATAGAAAAAAATCTCCCTTCAATCAATGAATGCATTTGTTGTCCATCGTTCAGCTTCTACGATTAATGCACCTTAATTCTAATCTTGAAAATAATCACATTAGTATTAAATAACAATACATGTTCAATCCATCGAATAAATTATAAACTAAAATCCTCCAAAAAAACGTCTAAGCTGAATATTGGCCTTTTCAAAGGCACACTAAAACCACCCAATTCTTCTGCCATTTCTTAATTATTTTTACTACAAACCCTAAATACAACCAAATCAAAAATACAAACCATTAAAGGCACTAAAACAAACTCAAAGAAATCAACTAAATAAAACCGTAGGGTTTTCAAGAACTTACATCGTTGTGGGCCCGGTCCACCATCAATGCCAAGAGATTCAAAATTACGATCGGCGAGGCGCCTATGTCGTTCAGTATCGGCTTCTTCACGGAAGCCACGGCCTTTGGTCTTCTTAGGTACACCGGTGATAGCCGACTTGATCCTGGGCTGTGGAGCCCGAGGGGAAGAGGAGGCATCTACGTCGGCGCCTGCGTCCTCGTCCATTAAGTCGTCATCTTCAAAGTCCAGCGCGTCTACTTCAGTATTGGCCATTCTTCTCTAAGTGAATTTAGGGATTTGGGTTTTGAGTTTTTTTCCTCTGGAGAAGACGCGCCGTTTGCTGCCCGTGAAATGCGGTCTGAATTTTAGATAATAAGCACGGGTTGGTCGACGTGATGGCTTTTGCATTTGGGCTTTTGGGGTAGGGCTAGGCCCATTCTCTTCTTAATAAAAATTAAAAAATAGATATAAATTTGTCCTTGTTAAAAATTTATGCAATTGATTGCATTATTGAAACTGAAAGTCAAAAAAATAATAGTTAACACCAATAATTTAACAATTAATATTATTTAAAATTAATTTAAATTAATAAAATTCACCTATTCCATTATTATTTATTTTAAATTATTTATTTTTATAATACAAATAATAGATTTTCCAGTCATCTTCTTTTCTTTGTAGAAAAAGCAACGATAAATTTCTAAAAAATTATTTGTTGTATTAGAAATAAAGTGTATTTTTTGTAAATAAAATAATATTTATTTTTTAAATAATAGATAAATAAAATAAACATTTTTAAAAGTTATAAAATTTTAATTTAATATGTCTCTCTCTCTTATATTGAATGTATAAATATATGTTTATTTTTGAGAGGACGAGTGAATGAATTTAAAATGCTCTTTTCTTTAGATTTTTTTTTTCATTTTTATTATTTAAAAAACATATTTTATTTAAATGCATTTAAATAATTTTTTTATAACTTTTAAATTTAATAATATTTTAACCTTGAAAATTTTTGCCAAAAGAATTCTATTTAAATGTAAATTTAATAATATTTTAACCGAATTTTTTGGAAAAAAATTCTTTTTGTGAAAAAGGAAAAGGAAAAAGAAATTACTTTCAATTTTAATTTAAAAAAATAAAAATTTTAAAATTATTTTTTTAAAAAAAATTCTCATCTTGTAATCTCGTTTGCTTCTTGTCTCTCCCTAACCGAGCTG
Source organism: Trichilia minutiflora (assembly GCA_035590515.1). NCBI lineage: Eukaryota > Viridiplantae > Streptophyta > Magnoliopsida > Sapindales > Meliaceae > Trichilia > Trichilia minutiflora. Next base: position 1,722,593 of record JAVXUL010000008.1, on the reverse strand, counting down.
CGTTTGTTTGCTTCGGATGATGATACACGTTAGGAACATGCCCAAATGGCTTCTTCTCAATTTCTGTCCTCTAAAATGGCCACATTTTGGGGTTGGTTCTTCATCGTGATCGGATCATTTTCCTTTCTAGGATTTCTTTTCGCCGCTGTCATATCCAAACTTCTTCCATTATCAGATAATCCCATCCTATCACCAATACAAAACGACAGGTAATTATCGTCGTTACATTCCTATTGTTTTTAGCATTCTTTTAATTAATTAACGCTTTTCCTAAGAATTATAACGTTAATTTAATTTATTAATGCTTTGCGTGCTTAGAATTATGAAGTATATTGTACCTTTGTTTTCTATCAATTTCGCAATGAAATTTTGCCCTGATCGTTGTTTCCAGAAAGTAATTTACTTTGCATAGTTTGTATACTTCTTTTTTCTTTAGAATTTCTGAAATGAAGAAGTTAAATTCAATACATGTGGTTCGTTTTTGAGGTGAATATTGTATCTTAGCAGTTCCGCGACAAGTTTTGTTATTGAAAGACAAAGTTGTTATATTATTCACTTATAACTCACAGTTGCAGCGATTACTGGAAATTTGGAGTGATTGGAGAATTTGAAACGTACTGAGGAATGATCAAATGATTTTTTGTTGTGAGCTTGTGTGTCCACTTTAAAGTGGAACTTCGTGGATTGTTACCAGTGCCTGGGTATGTATATCTTTGAGATGCAGTAGAATGGAACCACCGAAAGATACTAGGATTATTAGAAGATAGAATAATCACCTTATGTGGTGGAGCCCGAGGCCTGTGAAGATTACAAGTCCACGTCTAAACGGGTAGCCTTGCTGAAGTTCCAACTTCAAAGTAAATGAGTTGCTGATAGGTAGTCTTGGGAACGGTCCTCTACGATATTTTATGGGATTTTGCTTTGAGTTGACCAGAACAAAACTTGTAGGTGGCTATTAAAGATATATTAAAAAAAAGAAGAAGAAGATTTTGAATGGCAGAATGTTTCATGTTGCAAATGAGCGTTATAAGAATATGTAGAGATTCTGGGTCCAGGGTTGTGGTCCATTTGAAAAAAATTAATCCTTGCAAGAATGTGGTCATGGGTTTAATTAGGTAGTTCTCAGAAGAGTATCTTCCTTTCTTCTTTCATGGTATAAAGCAGGACCTGTACTTCTTCCTTGTTTTAACTATTGATTTCTGTACTGAAGCTGTCCTCTGAGTTTTGGCCTCTGCAGTAGTATTCATTTTATGCATCTAATCTTTTGAGAGATAAAGAAGATGTCTTAGATTGCCACGATTCAGACGTCCTCCCTTATGATTAAGGAAACACTGCATTTTGTCTGTTTACAGTTTATTGCCTCTAATTGCAAACCATGTAATCATGTCAAGATATATCAGCTACAAAATGCAAGCCTTGTTATATAAACCATCTCTCTTATAGCAAACTTGTTAAAGAGAAAAATCCATTCATATCAATCTTACCTAGAGATATGCTATTAGTTATTAAATATAAGATGTCATCACCTTTCCCTTTGTGGATCATAATTATCTCCACCAATCAGTGAAAATCTGATCGTTCTTCTGTTGGCAAAATGAGAAATTGAGCATAAGGTAAGTGTGCAATGATGATATCAACTTTTCCTTTGCATTCTCAACCTTGCAGCAAAGGGAAGGCCACTGAGGTGGAACTGAAGCCCTTGCATTTGAACAAATCACTCAGGTTAATACAAGAAATGATAGTTTTCAAGTGACCAAATCATCTTGTTGTCAATTATGTTATAAAATTTTGGTAGAGGGGTGATCAGATAGGTTTGCTCCTAGAGAACTGTTATGAATGTCTCTCCTGACTCTTGCCGCATTAAATTGTTTCATTGAGTTTCAATATTTTGACTATAAAATTTAAAGACTTCTTGTTTGGTAGATATCTGCAACTAAAACACTCTTCCCGGTTTTTTTGGGTTGACTGAAGATTCCTCTTCTGTAACAGGTATTACTGCTTCTTGGTGCCCTTGACACTTCCTATCATTCTAGTTGCTGTATATTTTCATTGGCTTAGCATGAAAATGTTCAAGCATGCTTGAGTTATTTAGCAGCAAGCATTAGATGTTTTGACATATCAACTGATGAAGCAGAGTATAAGAAGAAAACCAGAGTCGCTTAGCAGTAAATTGGTAATTTTGATTGTTAAAGGTTCAAATATTTTTAAATAAGACACAAAAAAGAATATGTTATTGTCCCTCATTATGCCATTCTATCTTTTACTATGCTTATAATTTGCATTCATGACTTAGTGGCTATTTCAGATGTCAGATGCAATTCCCAATATTATCAAGTTGAAGTTTAATCTTGTTGAATAAACTATCAACAAGGCTTTCCGAAAATCAAACTATAAATCTGCTTCTGGTTGATGACCAGGGAGTGCTTTATGTGATTTCA
>JAVXUL010000008.1:1707649-1720055 GCA_035590515.1 Trichilia minutiflora | reverse complement strand
TTATTAATTTATAAAAATATTTTAAATATTTTATTATTTATATATTATTAAAAATTCCGTTTTTACGTTTTGATTTTTTAAAGAGAAAACGATTTTAATTAAAATCGCGATTTTAATAATCTTACAAGAGAGATAATATATAAATTATTATATAAAAATTAATGTTATATAATAATAATCGTTACATAACTCACATCATTTACCTTTTCAATTGCATTAATTTTGTGTTTTAATTAATAATTACTATTATTTTATATATATATATTTATTTATTTATTTGAATACGTGAAAACTTCTTACACAACATCTCTTTTTAAATTAAAATAAAATATGACAAACTCTTATAAAAAATTATATTTCTTAAATTTAAATCCATGATTTGATTGTTAAGCCTTCCGCTTTATATCAATAAATTATACTCCTTATAAGCTTTTTAACACTACTCTAATACTTATTACATAAATAGCAAGATAATATGATAAACTGTTGGACAACATTAAATATTTATCATATTATAATAGGATTTAGAATAAAACTATTGGGATCATGGGTAGTTTTCGAAGAAATGTGTTTGAAGGATATAAATTCTGTATTCATTTCATTACGCCATGTTACATTCTTTTGTAGCTACAAGATTACACAGAGATCATTACAACAGATAAAATTATTTACATGCTAATAATATACCTAACTAATCGGATACACTTCAGAAGATGCACATTTTATCACACAACATTTGCTAAAAGAGAGGAACAATTCCTCCTCGCGACCCTTCGAGTCTTCTTCTCATCTCTATTTCTTCCCTTCTCATTTTTTCCAAAACCGTTTCGATCTCCGGAAACAGCAGATCGGGTTTCTCATTCGTTTAGTTTCATTCGATCTATTTTTTCTAACAATCAGCTGCTTTCTCTCAATCTAGCTCTCAGTTACTGGCTTACTGCACTTCGTAGCCGAGAACCATTTTGATTTTTCTGCTGACAACAGCTGTGCCTTCGTCGCCGATAAAGAACTGTAATCTAGCAGCAGGACATTGCAACTGTAAGTGGCTTTTCTCTGTAAAATTTTATTTTTGTTTGTCTTAAATTTCTCGTTCAAAATTAAGGTTTTATGTGTTCATAGTTTTGTTATTAGGCTTTGATTAGTGTTTCCAATTGTTTATTCTTCACCGCTGAAGTATGAAAGAGCTCTATATATTATTCATACTATGCTTGTGATTTGAATTATTTTGAATTGAATCTAACTATCAATTTATTATTATTTTGTTTCGGTGGAGAATCAAATAAATTTATTCCTTTCTCCAGTGAAAGACAACTCTGTCTTCCATCAATGGAAAAGGTCAATGTTCATCTTTGATTTTAACGTGTTTTATTAAATACATTTAAGTATTTTTGTTCTTAATTGGAAATTCAATTTCTTAAATTGTTGTTATTTGTGTTGAACAGTGAGGAAATCAGGATTTGGATTTTGTTTAATCTTATAATTATTACATTATGTGCAGTTATTTGTTAAGATGATCTCGTTATATAATCTTGATCAGGTTTTAAGAGTTGGAAAATAGAATGTTTTTATGAGTATGACAATAATGTCAGTTTCCTTTGTAATCCTTTCTTAACAGAGAAGTGATTTGCTATGAATTTATAATTTCACTGAATAGGTTTGATTTTTGTTTTGAGTTGGGTTAGTCTTTTGATTTGCTGTGTGAATTTTTTGAAATCGGTAATATTCTATTCTCTTTCGAAATTTTTCATGCTGGTTTCAGGTAAGTTGAGATAAAGCAAACTCTGGTACTTCAATTGCAGAAGTGTCGGATACATTCTTTGATAAATTGAAATTTTGAAGTAGAATGATGGAAATTGAAACATCACATAAAGTTAGTTAAAATGGCTGCTGCTTTGATTGACATATAAAATCTTACAACCAATAAAAACTTGCAGTCTGTTGAGGTTATGCCTCTGCTACCTGATTTTGTAAGTGAAATAATCCTTTACTTACTTTTAGAATATTAATCGTATCTGTAATGACAATTTTTTTGTATTTGTAATGGAGGGTTTTATTGATGACCTTGACAAGCTAGTCAGGATGAAATATTGCATCTGAATCCCAACATATTCTTAATAACTTTGAGCTTTGCTTTTGCTAGGTATATATACGACCATCAATCTGTGGTCGCGCTCCTTAATGGTATTCCTATTGCATATTTAGAAATCTACAAAAGCTAGATGAAGGTCAGTTCTATCGAAATGGGATTTGTTTCATAGATCCAGTTAAATGATTGTTCAATGAAAAATTGTTTTGGTCAATTGTGCAATGATATATCATTGATGCATCATGTAGGCTCATTTAATTATAATCTGGTACAATAAGTGTTGGTGTGCAAATCAAATCAATTAATATAGTAGCCTGAGACTAAGTGCATTAATTTTTATTTAGAAGTAAGGTTTTGTGCAATTAGAAAATGAATGTCACATACTCTACTGGCAGGGTGCAGGAAAATGCCCAAATGGTTTCTTCTCAATTCACTTTCTCTAGAATGGTGACATTTTGGGGTTGGTTTTTCATTGTGATCGGCTCATTTTTCTTTCTAGGATTCCTCTTCGCCACTGTCATATCCAAAATTCTTCCGTTATCAGATAATCCCATCCTATCAGCAGTACAAAATGACAGGTAATTATATTCGTTTTCAAGTTGCCTTCATTACTGTCTTCCTATTGTTTTTATTCTTTCAAATAATTAACATTTTTCCTAAAAATTATAAAGTAAATTCAATTTATTAATGCTTTGCGTGCTTAGAATTATGAAGTATATGTACTTTTTTCTTTTATCAATTTCGCTAAGAAATGTTGCCCTGATTGTTGTTTCTGGAAAGCATTTTACTTTTGAATGACTGCTATGGAACTTCAAGAATTTAGACTGTTGAACCTTAGAATAGTTTATATACTTCATTTTTTCTTCAGATATCTGAAATGAAGAAGTTTAATTCAATGCATGTGGTTCGTTTTTGAGGTGAATGTTTTATCTATATGTGTAATAAGTCTAGAAATGGAAAAAACAGATAACATCCAAGGAAGAGTAGCTACTTCTGCCAAGATCCTCGTATACCAGTTTTGTTATTGAAAGACAAAGTTGTTATATTACTCATTTATAACTCACAGCTGCAGCGATTTCTGGAAATTTGGTGTGATTGGAGAATTTGAAAGGTACTTAGAAATGAATCAAATGGTTTTTGGTTGTGAGCTTCTGTGCTGGCTTTAAGGCTTTAAAGTGGAACTTGGGGGTTGTTACTAGTACCCGGATATGTATATCTTTGAGAGGCAGTAGAATGTAACCATGGAAAGATTCTAGGATAGATTAGAAGACAGAATAATCACTTAATGTGGTGGAGACTGAGGCCTTTGAAGATTACCAGTGCATTGCTTAACAGGTGGCCCTTGTGAAGTTCCAATTTTGAAGTAAGTGGCTTGCTGATAGGTAGTCTTGGATTCTGTAGATAGAAGACGATATTTTATGGGATTGTGCTTTGAGTTCACCAGAACAAAACATGTAGGTGGCTATTAGAGAAATTTTATTATTAGAAAAAAGAAGGCGTCTCTGAGTGGCACTATGTTTCATGTGGCAAATGAACTCTGATTTTGGCTCTGATAAGGATACCATAGAAATTCTGAGTCCAGGGTTGTGGTCCATTTGGAAAAATTAATCCTTGCAAGAATGTGGCCACGGGTTTAAGTACGTAGTTCTCAGAATAGTATCTTCCTTTCTTCTTTCATGGCGTAAAGCAGGACATGTACTTCTTCCTTGCTTTAACTATTGATTTCTTTACTGAAGTTTCCCCCAGAATTTTGGCCTTTGTAGTAGTATTCATTTTCTTATGCATCTAGCCTTTTGAGAGATAAAGAAGGTGATCTTAGATTGCCACTATTGAGACGTCCTCCCTTATGGAAACACTGGATTTTGTCAGTTCTGTAGTTTATTGCTTCTAATTGAAAACCAAGTAATTATGCCATGATTTATCAACCATCTCTCTTATAGCAAACTTATTAAAGAGAAAAAACCATTCATATCAATCTTACCTAGAGATAGGCTGTTAGTTGGTAAATATAGACGTCATTACTTTTTCCTTTGTGGGTCATAATTGTCTCCTCCAAGAAGGTTTGTGTGGAATGACGATATCAACATTTCCTTTGCATTCTCAACCTTGTGGCAAAGGGAAGGCCACTGAGGTGGAATTGAAAGCCTTTCATTTGAATGAACCATTAACTAGATTTCAGCCAGGTTAATACAAGAAATGATAGTTTTCAACTGAGCAAATGATTTTACTGTCAGTTGTGTTATAAAATTTTTGACGGATGGCAACAAAATTCGTATTCTCCCGACTCCCGGCCTAGGAAAAATTTCGAACTTCCCCGAGTTCGAATTTATTCGGCAATCATCGTGTAAAAATGCAGATGCGAGTTGACAATTTTATGGTTCGCATATGATGCAAGCTGAATACGGGTTTAATAAAATCCGTATATATTCGACCAACAATCTGCATTTTCTTAATATATATATTTTTATTATTTTTAATTAATAAAAAATTGAATGATTAACCACCATTGCTTGAAATTTTTTGATATCTTTTTACGTCAAATTTGATTATTAAGATCTTCATCTAATTCTTTACTCAATAATAGTATTATAATTATCATGCGGTTAATCATTCTTCGTAGATCTAAAAGCACCATTTTTTGTATATTTGAAAACAATTCAACGAGTGATCCAATAATTAGACTTGTCAAATGGGTTAGTAGTTTGTAAATTGGTTTAGTTAATCCACTTTTTAGATTAGTTAAAATTTAAATAAAATTAATCTGTTTAATTATTATTGATCAATTTAATTCGATCAGTTTGACTTATGATTTAAATGGACTGATGTGTTTAATTCGTGGGTTAATTTATTTAATTAAAAAAATAAAATTTAAATTTAATTTAGTTGTTAAAAATTTTATGTGTTAAGTTATAATCAAGGTTATCAAAATTGCGATTTTAATTAAAATCGTTTTTTTTTTAAAAAATCGGAACGTAAAAACGGAATTTTTAATAATATATAAATAATAAAATATTTAAAATAGTTTTATAAATTAATAAAATCGATCAAAATCGATTAAAAACGATCAAAAACAGTTAAATATTTTTACTGTTTTATTGTTTTCGATTTTAACTAAAATCGAAATTGTTTTCTTGTTAAAAACGTTAATTTTACTGTTTAAAATCGTGATTTTGATAACAATGATTATAATATAGTTAATTTATATTATATTTAAATTATGAATTTATTATTAGTTTTTATAATTATATTTATTAATAATTAATATATTTTATTTTTAAAACTAATTTGCCAGTTGGTTAGTAAGTGGGTCGGGTCTAATTAGCCCGTATAATAAACTGCCCGACTTAGTTTGATTTGGCCTAATATGCTTGAGGTTGATTCGTTTGAGTTTGACAGGCCGAAAAAAAGGTGGTGCTATTAGGTAGAGAATTGAATAAGATGTTAATGATATAGATTTTGACTTGATTGGAGGTTGGTGGGCGACGTTGTTTCCTGCTGATTGTGGTGGTTGTGGCATCTAAATTTATTCTGGATTTGGATATCCAGGAATGTTCATGTACTAAATCCGGCCCGCATCCACATATATTTCAATCTAAATTTTCTTCGAATTCTGACCAAAATCTAAGTGTCTGAATTCGAGTCCGACATAATCAATATTCGCTTTGGATCCGATTTTTACCATCCGTACTCCTAGAGAAATATTATCAATATATCTTGTGACTCTTGCCACACTAAATTGCTTCGTTGAGTTTAAATTTTTTGATCATAAAATTTAAAGACTTGCTGCTGTTAGATATTTGCAACCAAGACCAGTTTGGGATTTGCTGTAGCTTTTAAAAAATTCTACTTATGCTGTGATGTTGAAAATATGAATGGTAAGGAGAATCAGTTAATATGTGGTAAATTTTATTTTTAAAAGTGTTCCGAAATGTTAAAAACATTTTTTGGTAAATTACTCCTAAAACTATTGTAATAAGATAAATGACTAAAATATATATATATATTATTTATACAGAGTTACAAATAAAAATTATTTAATATGTAATAATTAGATTTAAATTTTTATTTAAATATCTATTTAATTTTTATTTAAAATAATTTAACAAAATTAATTATTAAATATATTTAAGTTTAAAAATAAAATTTTATGCGGTTCATTTTAATCATGTTGCACATCAAACACAATACAATAATATGTGATTCAATTCTAGTGTATCATATTCTATTTATTTTTTATTCAACTTTATTTAAATTTTAGTAATATTGTTTCCTAATTAAAAGTGAAAATTATTATTCATTTAATCTTAATTTGGGATTTTTATCATTTATAAGAGGATATATTTTTGATAAACCAGTTGGGGCGAGTCGGGCGTCTATTGGCTAAGGGCCTAGGCCTCATTCCGGTGATACTGCTCAAGTTGATGGCCTGGGTCTCCCTGGTGTCGTCTCTCGAAACATTAGCTGGCGGTTTAGAGTTTCCGGATTTACAAAAAAAAATATATATTTATGATAAAACTGCTTCTCAAATTTTTTTAAAGCATGTTCTTCCCTATTTCCCAAAATCTGCTGTAGAATGGCTGATTTTTTCAAAAGTGATCATGAAAACAAGATTTGTCAAGAACCTAAAATCACTTTTGAGTGCTCAAAATCACTTTCGACCATTCCAATTGCAATCCCAAACAGAGCCTAAAATGCCCTTCTCTTTTTTTTTTTTTTTTGGTTGTTTACAAAGGTTCCTCTTTTGTTGCTGTTGACTGAAGGTTCCTTTTCTGTAACAGGTATTACTGCTTTTTGGTGCCCTTGACACTTCCTGTCATTCTAGTTGCCGTATATTTTCATTGGCTTAGCATGAAACTGTTCAAGCATGCTTGACTTCTTTATATTCAAGCATTAGATGGTTTGGAATATCAACTGATGAAGCGGAATATGAGAAGAAAACCAGTACTTAGCAGTAAATGGGTAATTTTGATTGTTACAGGTTCAATTCATTGTAAATAAGTCGCAACAAGAATGTTTTATTGTCCCTCATTTTGCCATTCTACTTTTGACTGTGCTTATAATTCACATCCATGATTTAATGGTAATTTCAGATGTCAGACACAATTCCCAGTATTATCAAGATGAAGTTTAATCTTTTTAAGTAGACCATCCAATAAGGCTTTCTTCAAATCAAACTATAAATCTGCTTCTGGTTTATATCACGTAGTTTCTTAAGAATAACAGCATATCTATATTTACTTGTATATTTGATGACCGTGGGGTGCTTTATGTGATTTCAATCCATAGGCCCAACTTCCATTCAGATTAATTTATGAATCATAATATTTTGTTTTCCCTCTGGTTTTCCCTTTCTCCCTTTCAGGCTATCTGAACCCCTACGACCGCAGCAACTTTGCAAGAATAAAGGTGTGCATGCTTATTTTCTACCTTTTAGCTTTCTGTGTACCTAAATGAGAAATTGTGTGCGGTAATCCTCTTGAGCTGATAAAAGAATTCTTAAGTTCAAATTTCACTCACATCAAGGTTAAGGGTTTGCTTTAGGTTTATTCAACTTTTGCTGTCACTTTTTCTTAAAAGGTGAATGAAAGGAAATAAAAATCTCTGTGATTTTCATTGTAGCTATTGGATTCCTTATAGTAATAAGCCATTCCTTTATTGAGTTTTTCTATTATTGAATTCCTCCGAAAATCCAAAGACATTGAGTCCATGCGATTGTCCTATATTTGATTATTTTCGACCACGTATCTCAGGGGTCTGCATCAAATGAAGTATAATTTATTGAATTTATCTTGAGAGGACGTATCCGTCAGTACAATAGGAACTCTTTTTTGTCAATAAAAATCATATAGTGCTTTTACTTGGAGAGAAGATTTTGAGCACGTAATTTTTTAATAATTCTTTTTTTTAAATACAAGAGTGAAAACCCAATCCCGCCCCGAGCCCAGTATACGGGGTATTCGAATCTAAATTTCTTTGTCAGTCAAGTGATTTTACTTGTTAAACTAAAAAGTTCCATTTGAGCTTATTAATTTAATGGGTTAGGTCTCTTGGGTGATGTAAGAGGTTCTGAAATTAAACCCATCTCACTTTGAGATTCGAGGTAGAAATTTATTTATCCTCTCTCTCTTTATGACACACGCACACACATGGAATATTGAAGAGCAAAAATTGATTCGTTTGAGATGGAGACATACTTTGAATTTCATGAGTCGAATTTAACAATTAATTTCACTTCTTTTTTCCCCTCTTATGAAACATGTAAATGAGATAAAAAGAATAGTAATGGGAAATGGATAAATGTGGACGGTTGGTTGATGGGCTATAATGAAAGTAATTATTAAGGGACCGAAGACCTGGGGCAGCAAAAACACCATATGAAAAAATGAAGTTGATTGTGAAAGAATCCTATGGGGGCCAGAAACAGCAACTTGTTTTTGCTTTTTGGTTATTCTACACTGTTGCTCTTGAGTCTTGCCACCATCGTTCAAGATATCTTGCTTTTAGTCTGTACATGATTGCTTTTAGTATCGTTTAAAGGCCATAATAAAACTTTTGAAGATAAAGTTTTAGAGACTCTGTCTATGTGTACCTTTCAGAATATTATGGAGAAGTATTTTGTTGTGTTTACTCTAAAATACGCAAAAGTAATTTTTTGATTGACCTGTAGTTTTTGGTTTTGCAAGTTATCACAAAGCACTTGATGTCCTTTTTTTAATTTTGTTGAAGTTTTTATTTAACACTCAGTTGATGAAAAGTTAGAGATGGTCATGGGCCAGGCTTTGCCTATCAGGTCATTTCAAGCCTGAAGTCGGTCCTCTTGTACAAGGCCTCTCTACTCTCTAGGTCAGTCCGCCACCACACCCAAAATTTGAACCAACAATAATATCATGGATTGGATACGTGAATTTGGTAAAACAGAATTAGATTCTTTTGTTATTGAGGTATTATTAAGTATTTTTTTAGTTTTATTTTTCAAGCACAATAGAAAGACCTCAAATCCAAATGAAACTTTAGACAATTTAGCCTTATTTGCCATGACTTTTTTTTCTTCTTTTTTTCCAGCTTGATGTTTAATGTTATTTTCAATGGATACGATGGATTACAAAAGAAAGACATTTAGATACTGAGAGAAAAATATTTGGCATGTGATATTTGGAGAGGGATTAATTGATGGCAACACTTCGTCCAAGTCAACAAAACAAGCCATTAGAGAATCCGATGAAAAAGTTTATAACCCTTTTGTTGTGTTATAATGACTGTATAACAATTTAATAAAATCAAATCATCTATCTATATATAAATAAACATAATGTTATTAAATAAATGTGCTATACTGAAGAAGTTATGTGATCTCTAATCTGAATTTAGGGTATTATTTTGCCGACACATTTATCCATTTTTAGTCAAAGATACATAGAATGAGAGTAAACCAAACATGGGCGACTCTTCTCAAATACCCCAAAATCTAATGGTTCAACAAAGAGTTCTTTCTTCTTTAAAGAAAAAAAAAATCTCTCTCTATCTTTTCTTATCTCATTTTAACATAATTTTTTTTATTTTCCAAAATTTTATGGAGTCACAATCTTGATAATATCAATAATAATCATAATATTATTGTTTTACTATTTGTATAAGGTATCTTCTTCGTTCTTATAATGCCAACATCATACCGTAACAAGTTTTTATCATCAAGAATATACCATTGGTCAACTGCTTAATCATCTTATTGATACGCATTCTATTTATGACGAAACAACTCTTATGATGATTCTGAGGAAATCATTTTACCAATAAAGCATCAATACAGAAATTGAATTTAATAATATGAACGCATATATGACCAAAAAAATATTGTATAACAATTTATTCAATTACAACTAAGATAATAAAAGAGTTCGTATATGTAGCGCTACTTGGTAAAATAGAATTATTGTACGTTAATAATAATAAATCATATATCAAATAAGAGATCAATTTTTGTAAAGTAAAATTAATCATTTTAAGAGAGTTTCTTTTATTTAAAATTTAAGTAAATTTGAATATATAAATTTAAATGATTCTGAAAAATATATTTATTTTTTGTTTGTCGCGTTCAAATATAAATAATTAGAAATTAACATTTTTCATTTGTGATATTCTTATAAATAACTGAATAAATTCTACATGCTAAAAAATAAAAAATTTATAAAAGTAAAATTAAAAATTTAATGAATAAATTTATTTAAATATTTATATTCCATCTTAAGTAAAAAAGTTTAACTTAATTTTATATAATATAATTAATAAAATTTTAATATTAATTTAAAAAATAAATTGTTTGAAATCATTTCAGACAAAAAATTTTACCTTAATTTAAAAGTAAGTACGTGTGTTTTTTGTTTTATATATATATTTTTAATTATTTTTAGGTTGGGCTTAACTTGTGGATTATACAAGCCCACCTCGCTTCCTTAATGGACGTTGTGTGCAATATGGGCCCACTTGATAATGCCGGGCCGTACTGAATTATTACTCGCAAGCTTTCACGTCGAATGCATTAAATTACCTGTTTATCCCAAGCCATTGTGCCTCGGAAAGAGGATTGACTTTTACGTAGAGACTCTGATCAAATCTCAACCGTTGTTCTATGCTATGGAAACAATCAAAGGTAAAAAATCCGAGGATCCGTGGAGGTTCATGCATGTTATTTGTACGAATGATATTGTGCAGATCCGAATCTAATTTAAATTTTCATCGCGGCGTACGGGAGAATAGGTTTGTCAGAATGAGGCAAGTGAACGTGCTCTATTTGAATTTAAAAAAGAGGAAACATTTCTGACGCTCCGTTTTAGCGCGTGTAAACCATTCGATCCTTTTCTTTTTACATTTTCATTTTAGAAAAAAGTGTTTTAAAAATTTAGGAAATTGAATCATCATTTGACTATCCTATTCCATTCTGTTACTCGTTTCTTCTTCGTCATCTTTTATTTAACTTTGTAATTTAAGGGCAGGTTTAATTTAAAGGAGATTAAATTCAAAAATATTAAATATTAATTAAAAACTAAATTATTTTCACAATGTTTTATTTATCTTTTATGAATATATATGTTAAATTAGAATTTTGATATTTATTTATTTTTTATTTAAAAATTCTAATCTTTTAAATTGTAACAAGTAAGGTATTATCATATTGGGAGAGTCAATTTAAATAAAATCTACAGCGTAATTTCTTTGACACTTCGATAAAAGCTTCTTAATTTAAATTGGAGACCAATATAAATACTATTCATCAAATCATCCATGATTTTTTTTTTTTTACATTTACTTATATTGAAAAATTTTATGATACATTTATTTGTCATGAATATGATCAAAATTTATTACTCTATTATAATTATTAATTATTAATCACATATCATTTGTTTTTATGATCTATAAATATTTTATGATATGAAAATAATTATTTTGAAAAATAAACAGAGTTATTGTATACATTCAATTATAGCTACAGTTGTTCCAAAAAAAAATTTACTAACATTTGTTTGGATAAAAGTTTGGACGATATGTGAAAGTCTCCTTAATAGACATCTGTTACCCTTTTACCCTGCAACAATGTTATTCGATCATCCATCTTTCAGGAATCGTGACTACTTGCTCTTCAGGATTTTTAACTGTTTTTTTTTAACTACTGTCTCTTACCCCTTCCGAAATCTTATTAACCTCTCGAGAAAACTTGATCTCATCATTAATCCTTGGAGATCATCAAAAATAAAAATGATTAATGATCAAAGATCTTGTAGTAAAAAGTATCGTCTTGACTAATTTCAGCTATCTATCCTATCTCCCGTCAAATCCTAAAAAATCTGACAAAAATAGGTTTAATAGATGTCACATCTATTAAATAAAAAGTAATTGACACATTGTCTCAAGATAGAATGTCTCATCATTCATATTATTTGATACTAAGTCATTCCACTCATTTTCTAAAGATCTTATATCATAAGGTAAAATCAGCAATGAGAGAGAATTCTTTATTTTTTACATTTTTTCTAAGCTTTCTGTTTTCTCTTTTTCCTTCACCGGAATCATTTGCTTTTTCTTTTATATTTTTGTTGATTTAGGTAATGAAATTTTTTTGTTAAAAAATACATTCGGCGTCATTCTTAATGTATTATTATTTTATAGAACTTGAAAACGAAGCTCTGTATTTGAGGATCCGACCATCAACTTTCTTCAACGTGGATTTGATAACGCTATAATCACATTCATGTTCACGACTCAACAATATTTTTACTTAAAATTTTATTAATGAATAAGAAATTCGTTAAAGTTTTTATATTT
>JAVXUL010000008.1:1669082-1685382 GCA_035590515.1 Trichilia minutiflora | reverse complement strand
CCGGCTCGTTTAGGCTCGTTAATTCGCGGGTCGGGTTAGGACCAGCAAAATATTGGTCCGCATAATAAGTGGGTCGGCTCGGCTCGGTCCGTTTAAGTGCTGGTCCGCCGTGGGCCGAGCCGAGCCGAGCCGGCCGGGTCCGTTTGACAAGTCTAGTCGCATTTCATAAATATCCCTGTTGACACATCTAAAGGTTGCAAGCCTGATACTGTCCCATCACCTGAAAATGGTCAGAGGATGGGACGGGTGCATTTATGGTGGGACGGTACCTTGATGGTAGGTCTGCTGTCAGCGCTCATTTCCATTTTTGGATATGGAGGACACGTGTACACAGTACACAGGTACTCTAGTCAGGGATCGCTTATAAGCTGAATACATAAGGAATCCCTGCCTGGAGTTGCTGAATTTGTACCGACTGGTTTGCATCTCCTGAGAGACTGGCCTGATTCCTGGGGCGGATAGTGTTTGGAGGCATCAACTATTGGGTGCCCAGACCGAGGTACATCGTTGATGACTGGGACAGAAAAACCTAGGAAAGAAGTCCCTGTCGCCTTGAGACCTAAGACGATGAAGCTCCTGGGGTGGCAGAACACCTGGGGCAAAAGATGTCTGGGACGATGAGATTCCTAAGACGTAGGCTTTCTAAGATGGTCACCTGATCACCTGTCACGTACCCTGCTGATGCGGTATTCACATATTGATCATGTATTTTTTCCTAAACAAAATTAAAAAAATAAGTAACAATAAAATCATGATTTAATCAAATATTATAGTGATTTATATTTATATTTTTAACAAATTATTAATTTATGATATAGATGGAACAATAGAATTATATAAAAATTTTCAAAAGAATATTATGTTATTAACCCAAGTCGATATCAATATGTTTTGTCAATGGCCTATATTCTATTCAAGCCGAGCCACCCAACCCAAATGCAGCCAAATCTCTCAATTTTGGATTGTTGATAAAAATCGTAGTCTTAACTTCCAAATCATCTTTTATTAAATATCAATAAATAGGTAAAATAAAATAACTATAAACAACGTGACAGTTAAGAAATTTTGAGAATACATTCTCCTAATCTAACTTCTTGTGTAAGTTAGAATAACATACATTTCATCTATTATTCGGTACTCCATATTCCATCTTTATACGAGAAGGAAATTCGACAATGAAACTTTCATGTTAAATCAGTAATAGGTTATTGATGGCTATTAGACAATGCCTACCACCCGTATTCACATTTACATCTCATCTAATATTTATAAAACATTATGACTTTAAATTAATTAATTTAAAATTTTTTAGAATTTAGTATGATAGTAAAGTTTTAAATTTTTAAGAATTTTCATATTTGAATTATAGAATTATTATCTTATTAAAACGTTAAGAATATCAGATCATAAATTTTATCTGAATAATTTTTTTAGACGTAAGAATATTTTAATTTGATTGATATCTATCCTCAATTTTATATATTATAATTTTTTATGTATAAAAAAAAAGAGTTAATTAATCTAAAAATTTAGGAGAGGTATGCTAAGATTTAGGTTAAGTAGGCTCTGAACAATGTAAACATGGATTTTGAGCAAGAGAACAATTCATTGCTGATGGACTCGACAACTTTCCGAGGGGATACCAAAGACTCCTTTCAAAATGGGTAAGAGACTGATATGATAAAGAAGGTGATATGTTAGAAAATAAACTTTCTTTCTCCGTAGAATGTGAGAAATATCTGACGAATTAAAGACTAAAGAATTAATGCTATGTTTTACAACTTATTAAAGTCTTTATTATTAGAAAATTTATTAAATCAACGGAGAGAGGAGTTGGGATTGGCAATTGTATAATGTGTAACTTCTGACACTTCGTCATTAAGGGCATGTTGAAACATGTCATTGGTCTAGTTTTTATTATTACATTTATTCAAGTTTTGCCTACAATGAAATAACAATAACGTACCAAAAATGGCATCATTCAAGCACTTTAATTTACAATTTAGGATGAACACACACACACATATATATCATCCATCTTGTTAATATTACAAAAATATTTTTCATTTATTTACATGATTTAATATACATTATTTCACAAATAATCTTCCATATTATCCAGAGATATAACACAATATTGCGTTACACGTTATAAATAGGGTAGTATGCATCAAGGGAAAAAGATATTATCACATCAACAATACAACTTAAATTATGCTCTTTGTAATGTAAAATCTCACTAAATTCTAAACATGATAAATTTGAAATGAAATAATTGTCTACATCTACATGACATTTTTTTAAAGTTTAAATTATTTCTTCTTTTTTTTTAAATAAAGATAATAATATTTAAAAAATAAGAATAATAATAATTGACGAGTCCCGTCACATCAACAAGGGGTGAGAAATTCAAATTACACCTACGCTGCAGTGCCGATTTTAGAAAATTATTATACACTTCCCAAAATATGCGATATTGTTAAATCTCATATTATTACATAATTACAATATTAAAAAATTAAATCTCATATTAATACGTAATTACTCTTTAATTGTGGACAATCAGCGGCCCACATAATCACCAACAACTGCCCACGCGCTACAACTTGAGGTTGTCGATTATCTCGACGGAGAAAGAAAATTTTTTCTTTGTAATTTTCAAAAATAATATCTATTCGTATAAAAAAAAAATTGTGATTAAATTTTTTATTATTTTATAAAATATCACTCATATTTATCGTAATATTTTATTAAAATTATTGATACCAGAATTATCCGTGATCTCTTCTTATGATAATAAAAAATAATTTAATTAGTAAGGTATAAGGACGATATGATTATTATCGGACAATGAGTTTTTCACTAGAGAACGGTCCGATATTTGATTATTTTTGTTAAATCTTTATCTCCTAAGCCTGCAAAATAATAATACCTTCGGAATAACGACGAATGAAATTTTCGATGGGAAAATTTCGATACCTAAATCAGAAGAGAGTGAAGGGAGGTGATGTCGATTCCTACGAATAAGAAAGAGATAAAGAAGGAAATGAAAATCGGATTTGGCTAAGATTAAGGGTAAAAATCACCGGGAATATGCGACTGGAGAAGAAAGTGTTTAACCCCCCTAAGTGCAGTGTTGCCAAATCTTTAAATCAGAAAAGCTCCGAAAATCCCCCCTCCTCCGTTGAAAATATTGTCTTTATATAGTGTCCCCATGACAATGACTAGGCATCGAAGAATGGGAATGATGAGACGTCTGTCATGGAACAGAGTGTAGTCGCATTTCATAAATATCATCGCTGACACATTTAAGGGTTGCAGGCCTGACACCATCCCACCACTTGAAGATGGTTAGAGGATAAAATGGGTGCATTTATGGTGAGGCGGCTACCTTGATGGTAGATCTACTATCAGCAATCATTCTTATTTTTGGATAGAAGGGCAAGTGTCGACAGGTTCTCTGGCCAGGAATCGCTTATAAGCTAGATACGGAAGGAATCCCTGCTTGGAGCAATTATTGAATTTGTACCGATTGGTTTGCGTCTCCTGAGAGGCTGGTCTGGTTCCTGGGGCGGAGAGTGTCTGGAGGCTCCGACTGTTGAGTGCCCGAACCGAGGTACGTCATTGATGACTGGGAGAAAAAAATCTAGGAAAGAAGTCTCTATCGTCCTAAGACCTGAGACGATGAAGCTCCTGGGACGGCAAAACACCTAGACGAAGGATGCCTGGGACGATGAGATTTCTGAGACGTAGGCTTCCCAGGATGGCCACCTGGCCACCTACCATGTACCTTTCTGATAGAGTATCTACGTGTTGATCCTGCATTTTTCCCCAAACAAAAATATTTATAATAAATACTCTTATAATTTAAAAAAAAATAACAATAACTCCTTTCATTAAAAACAAAAATATTTACCATTATCACATAAATTAATAATTTTTATCGTACAAATTATTAATTTTAATCGTATAAATTTTTAAATTAAAATAATTAATTTTTTAAAAAATATTTTATATTTAATTTATAATTTTAATATTTTATTTTATAAAACTTTTGTTATACCATGTTTCGTAAACTAGAGATATTTTGATTATTTTATCGTTTAAGGATATTTTTATTATTTTTATAAAATACTTATTCAGATATGATTAACAAGTGGAGAACGCAAGCCTAATATGTGATTTGAGAAGATTTTAGATAAAAAAAATAGTTAAGTTTGAGAAGAGTTTTTTGTTAATTTCCACTAATCAAGAAAAATAATTGATAAATAGTTTTTTATTACTTAAAGATGACTCAGAGACAGTCGAATAAAAAAATTGAGTAAAATCGAATGTCAAACAAAGAAAAAAAACAACTCTGAAAATAAAGGTATGCAAAGACAGGATGACAGAAAACCCTAAGACCAAAAGTCAGGGGAAGACCAATTAAGGAAGGTGCCTTGGACTAGTGTTGAATACACTAGACAGATGTTGGTCTAGTCCTCTTAAGGAAAAATAACGCAAGACTTTGTAAAACCCTATAAAATAACAAGTTGACCCCTTTCTAAAATTTTCTTCCTTTTATTTTTATATGGACAATTTTATAAATTCTAGGGGTCTTATAAATATAGTCAAATGGTACGGGGGAGGGTTCATCTTCTTCTGCCATCTTCTCTTAATTTTCTCTCTTTCTACTCCCTACTTATTATGGTTTTCATTTTTTTTACTATTCTATAATTCAAACTTTAATTTTTTGTTATAAATCACTATAATTCAATGTCTTTTATATCCTAAAAGCGTTATTTTTCTATTTTGATCAAGAAATCAAGTAAGTAAAAATTAGGATTTATACCTTAATTTGGGTTTATACCTTAATGTGAGACTTTTCAAAATTGAAAGCAATTGAAATTTCTAAGGTTACTAATCATTAATTGGTAAGATTTTTCACTCAATTAATGTCTTAATTTCGTAATTTGATGAATTTGAATTTTTAAGGCTTACTGTTCATCCAAGAATTTTTTATTCAATTATAAAAATTCGATTTAATTTGTGTTATTTAGTACATAGAGTAGATATAATTGTAATTAGTTGGTCGAAAACTCAAATTGGAATGATAAGCATAAATAGGACAGTGGGTATTTTCACTATATAATTAGGATTTTTATAATTTAGGTTCGATTTTGATAAATTAACTTAAATTATGTGATTTGAGTAGTAAAACAGATGAATTAGAAGTTAAATTGTCAAAAATTCAAAATCGAATTATAGGGGCGAGAATGAGGTAGTAAGTTATAATGTTGAATGTGTTAGAGATATGCCCTAGAATCAATCGTGTCATATGGTTCTGGGTTATTATTTCTTAAATATATACCTTATGTAATTAATTATAAATTATTTACGATTAATAAAATGACATTATTCTATCTTGCATCATATTCAGTTGCTAATTTCTTTCTTTCTTTTATATGATGCAAGATATGTCCCAGATTATGTTATATGTCGATATTCTATCTATAAGGAACTATAAATATAATTACAGAATCTTCGATTTAAATACATTCTAAAACTTATTCCCGATTGAGGTAGTGTCACGAGAGACAGTGACATTATATGACCGACATATTTTATTGTTACCACAGATTAGTATTAAATACTAATAGTTGGATGACGAGTCTTATGTCATGAGAGCATAAACATGGGTATCATGTTGGTGAATGTGTTACTGAGCATGATCGATCGTGATAGAATCACATGGGTGATTATCCACAGTTAATAATTCATTGCACAACCTAGTGTACAATTAGTCTTTTGACCTGAGACATCACAATTGTAATCTGCAGTAAGACACATCGTTCACTTGTGTATATTTCACTAGGCTAGCCATGCCTAGTGAAAGAAGCTTGTTGGCAATGTGTTCTTATTGTAGAGAGCAGGTGATGGTCAAAATGGAATCTGCTAGTTCAGATACTAGAACTTGAGATCCTAGGTAGAACTGTCATTTACGGAAACTAAATCTCTGGCCAGAGTACATGTGTTTCAAAAAAGAGTTTTTGGATACATGGATCCCGTTTATGATTGAGGTCTAATCCTATGATTGAGTTAGCGGTTTGACAAATCTATGGTCCGCACTCGATCAGTCGACAACAGAGGGATTGTACTATATGTAAGTACGACTATATGGGTTTACTTGAATTGTTATTCTCTATGTTCTAGGGGTTATAATATCTTGTTAGAGGTCACTCATGATCATTGAGGACTTCGGATATAAAGGGTTATATCGAAGTGATACGAATGTGTTTGTATACAGTCATATCTAGTTCACGATGAACCCAGGAAGTCACGCACATAATCTAGAAGTTGGTGGTGGATGAAATATAAATCATTAAGTTAGGTAATGATATTTCATATTGACAAAAATAATATTACTGGGATTTGTTGTTCGGTTAGTAATTTTATTCTTTAGTGTAAAGAATAAAGTTTTTCGATAAGGACGCACTAGCACCCGTCGGTCCAAAAAATATTATGATAGTGTTAGAGACTTGAAATGATATATTTTGATATATCAAATTAATAAATAAATTATTTATTGATTAATCATAAATTAGTATCCATTTATTTACACAAATGAATTGTTTATTTGTTAAATAAATATTATTTAAACTAAATGGATACTTAATTAATACTTGAGACAATGGTTGTTTGTCAAGTATTATCATCTTGCTTAATCTCTCAAATATGGATTAGATCCAATGACTATGAATTGTTCATTATCCTTAATTAGTGTAATTAAGGTATAAATGTGGGATTTGTTAAATATATATATATATAATAATAATAATAATATATATATTTATTATTATTGTAATAATAATAAATATTAATATTTATTATTGAATAATGATTTATTATATATATAATTATATTTATTATTATTATTATTATTTATAATAATAATAATATATATTTTATAATATTTATTTTTGACAAAAGCAAACTTTTCCACCAATTAGAAGTATACACATATACATATATTTGTTTTGTTTTTTATTGGTTAATCTTTTTGGTGAATGCCACTAATACACCATTTGTTATATTATATGCATATGTATACGTGTAAAGATATCAATTGATTTCAACCTTTGGTTTTTGAATCATTGAATATATATATGTGTGTATGCTACGGTGGAAACAAGAGAGGAATGAATGGTTTTCATTTTTCCAACCACAAAACAAAGAAAACAAAGAAGATTTCTTTAAACAAACCTCTCGGCCATTGATTTGGAGAGATTGAAAAATTGTTTTTAAAACAAGCAAGCAAGAAAGGAAGATAAGGAAGGGAGCAAGGAGTTGATTTCTTGATGGTTTCTTCCTCAACAGCAACTATATATGCATATAGATGAAGATATATGGATGTATGATTGCCAAGTGTTTGCAACATTTTTTTTGTAAATGTTTCCAAGTTTTCAACCAATCTACCACTTTCATCTTCAACATATTAGAGTGTGGATACTCTTGGAGGCTTTGGGGATGACTTCAAGCTTCAATAAAAATAGATTTAGGTGAGGATTTCATCATTCAATTGCTTTGGTTTTTCAAAAGTTGAAAAATTCCATAAATGCATGCATAGGAAACTTAGAAAAAATCTTAGGGTTTATGTGATAAACGCCACTTCAGAAAATCATAGGACTAGTGATAATCTAGTAGTGGCTGAGATGCCCCACCCACCAATGGTGCCCCATCACCCAACTTTGGGTTAGGGATATTAATAAGTCTCTTCCTTTTCATGTTATTCATTCTTACCATCTTTACATCTCTTTTAAAATCCTAGAATCTTTCTCTTTAGATTTGATTATATTGAACTTTCAATCATCAAATCAATTTTAAAACTTGCTTAAAGTAAGATTTTATGTTCATTTCTTTTATTTACTTAAGGTTTATAAAATCTAAATTTGATTATTTTTGATTTTATTGTGATGTGAGTTTAAGGATGCTATAGAAGTATGTCTAGGATGCTTATAAACTTATTAATAATGAGTATTGAGTTAATTAAAGTTTGTTGTAGTTGGAAATCCTAAAATTCCAAGGAAGGAGATGAAGAATAGTAACAAAAGACTTTGTGATTTGGAATATAAATAGCATGTATAAGTTGTTGATAATATAGTTTAAGCTTGGTTGTATGATAAAAGCTTTGGTTAACCTTAAAGGTGAAATTGAATTTCACCTGAACAGTGTCTGTTTATGTGGCCATAAATTGAGTTCTAAAACTCTAAATAAGGTGTTGTAAGTGGCTATAAAAGTTAGAGACATGGAGATATGATAGCTCTATCATTAAAATTCAACTAAGACTTCAATGCCATAACTTATATTTACTTGATCCAAATTAATTTCCATTAAATCTTGAGTGATATTAGTCATGTAGACTTCTTTTGGGGGTTACATTTGGGGATATTTAATATTTATGTCTATTAATCTATAAATTTTTTTATTCTAATCATTCTAACAATATTAATAATATCACGCTATAGATATTCTGAGAGAGTGACTATCGAGTGTTCATTGATATGGATTGAATCCATCTGTGACAGTAGGCCCTATGAGTCGAACAATTATTTTTCTTATATTTGTTATAAATGTGATATACATATACATATTGTGTTTATGGATGGAATTATGGCTATGGTTATTGTATGTGGCATGGTTATTATATTTTAGAAGTATTGATGCGTTGAATTGGGTAAAGGTTAAGAAAAGGCTTAACATGGTTATCGGATTTGTGCTTTTATGGGTGACTTAAGGATTTGTATACGATTGCATGCGTGTACATATATTACAGATTTATTCTATGGATCCAGATATGATTATCTCTCTATCTAGTTACGTGCATCACCGTGGGCATAGATTGTCTATTTATCTGATCAGGTGCGTAACCCTATACATAGACCAGACAAAGACAATATATACATATTATATATTTGACATAGACTAGACATAGACAATATATACATATTTTATATTTATGTATTTATATAATTTTACACATGTGAACAATTATTCTTATATGTTTTATGAATCTTCACGGATTATTAATCATGCTCACTTCTTAATTTACTTGTTATATATATATATATATATATATATATATAACAATTTTATTACTTTTTTTATTTTGTTCACTAAATCTTCCTTAGACATACCCCTTCTCTTCATCCTAATTTTACAGTTTTATTAGTAATGTATAATATATCTTGAGGAGGGCAAACCAGTGGATCAAGATACCATTATACAGTTATAGGGTTTATGGGTCCATTTTGTATAGTCAACTATTACGTGGGATATATATATATATTTGGGTACGGAGCCTTTTTATAAAGTTTAGATGGACGAAGTCCATTCATGTTTATATGTTTTTTTATATTAAGTTCTATAGTTGTATAGTTTACGTATATGACAGGTCTTAATAGATGTGTTCACAAAATACGTAATTGTTTATATAAGGTTAAGAGAGACAAGTGAATCTATCTAATACATTGAAATTGAGAAGGCGTAAGCCACACAAGAATATGTTCAAACTCATAAGAGGACATTCAAAGTTGAATGACTCCAGCCATATAAACAAACGTTCAAACTTGGATGAAAAATTAACACGTAAGGCTGAAAATTGATGAAGAGCACTTACAAGAAAGTTGAACAATAAGCTTTGATCGAAAAGAGCACATCATACTTAAAGAATACTAGATCATGAGTAGAGACTGAATTTAAATTTTAATAAAAATAAATTTTATTAAAAATTAATGATTACATTAAAAGTAAATATTAAGTTGAAAGTTTGATTAAGCAAGAGAATCAATTAGATCATATCTCACAGGATCCAAAGTAAAGTTTATAATGATTCAAAAAGGGATAGTGACATTTGCCTCCTTATAGTCTTTTAGAAAGCCAATTACCCCCTTTAGAAACTTTTAAATAAAAACACCCTTATTGTTTTTTAAAATAACAAATACCACTTTTACTAAAAATAAAAATACATATTTTATCATATAAATCTCTAATTTTTATTATACAAATCTTTAACTTTTGCATATAAACCCGTAAATCAAAATAATTAAATTTTTTTATAGTATAAAATATTATAGTTGTTAAATAATTTAAATAAAGTATTTAAATTATTTTTATTTAATTTTTAAAAATAATTTTTATAAATTTAAATTATAAAATAAAAATAAATTTATAAAATTTTAAGAATATAAAATTAAATATTTTAAATTTAATTTTTAAAAATAAAATTATAAATTATTTTAGTATAAAATATTATAAAATAAAAAATTTAATTTATAATTCTATATTTATATTTGATAAATTCTTTTTTTAAAATAGTATGAATATAAATAAATTAAATTTTTTATAATATAAAGTATTATAATCTTTTTCAATAATTTAAATAAAATATTTATAAATTTAAATTATAAAATAAATTTATAATTTTTTAAAAATTTATTAAATATAACTTTTGAATATTAGTTTATAAATTTTTTTAGTAAAAAATATTATAAATAAAATATTAAAATTATAAATTAAAATTAAAATATTTTAAAAAATTTAATTTTTTTAATTTAAAAATTTATATAATAAAAATTAAAAATTTATATGATAAAAATATTATTTTTATTTTTAATAAAAAAGATATTTATTATCTTAAAAAAAATAAAAAAAAATAGGGGCATATGTCATTTCCCCTTAACTGAAAAAACGAGGGCAGTGCTTGGGTGGTGGTTACACTATTTGAACATGGATTCGGAAAATCTTTAATTAATTCAATTGACTGGGACGTCAATTATTGCAATCATAACAAGACCGATTGATAAATACTGATTCAGGTTTTGACCCATTCATCATTCTCTCACAGATAATAATAATATGAGTCCTTCAGTTTGTACATTATCGTAAATAAGGATAATTTAGTTTACTTATGACAAATAAGTCCTTATCAGTTATTCCCTACTAAAAAAGAAATCGAAATACTTAAAGTTAATATTTTTTTATTTATAAAATAAAGATACATACTTTTAATATTGCTATTTAAGTTTTTGTTCCAATTGTTAATAATTAACCAAGAAAATTAATTCCATCATTTAACTATTACAAGTTTACAATGCAAATATGAAAACACGCATTAAATTTTGGGATTTCATCTGACTCCCTAACTTTGAATATATGTACAAATAAGAGCATAGTTTTTTCATTTGTATAGATAAGGTTCCTAAATCCAAATCATTGGATGACAATTGTGACTTTGACTCATCAATTCCACATGAAATTAACAAGTTCAAATTGCAATAAGTTGACACAATTATAAAAATGATAAATAATTATTGTAATAAGTTTGAGATTAAAATTCTTGACGTGCAAACCTATTTATGTATAATTAACTGTTTTGATAATTAAATTATACTCATTTATTTTATGATTTAATTAATTAATTTTATATTTATAATATTTTAAAAATATTTAAAATTATATTTAACATGACAGTAATTGACATATGAGTTAGGTAGAATGAGAAGGGGAGAACTTTCCCTATTAAGTATTTCGATTATTTAAAAAATTATTTTTTTTATTAATTTATAAAATTATAAATAAAAATAAAAGTAAAAAGGAGAAGCACTTTTTTTGATGATTAATTATCACACGTTCACGTCTCTCATTTGAAACAAACGAGAGGGAGTGTTGCGTTGAATGTTGACTCTCTCGGTCCTCTCTCTTACTGAACCCGATCTTTGTTTCACATCAAAACCCTACCCCAAAAATTTTTTTGGCCACAAAAAAACAAAACCTCTCTGACCTTCTGTGTCTCTTTCTGTCCCTTTCCGACTTTCCCTCTCTAAACTCTCTGCACCAACTCAAATAACCAGAAGCATACTCCGCAAAATTAACAAGGAAAAGATTGAGAAGAAAAGAAAAAAATGGATGAATTTGATGCAACGAGTATGTCGTTCAACAGAATCAAAAGAATAGACCCAGAAAACGCTTCAAAAATCATGGGTTATCTTCTTATACAGGACGTTAAGGAGAGAGATTTCTTTCGTTTAGCCACTGGTCCAGAAACCCTACTGCAAGCCTTAATTTTTAGAGCCAAAACCCACTTGGGACTTTCTCCAAATACCTTATCTACACCTACTTGTCCTTCACCAAACCCCTTTTCCAGGCTCAACAGTAATGCCAACAACACAAACAACAATGTTGAGAACAACCCATTTGTACAACTATCTTCTAGAATCACTAACAACGGGTTTCCAGATTTTGCAAAACACTCCCCTCTATCTGACCCAGAATCAAGTCATTTTCTTTCTTTTGATAATATACGTTCCGGGTCTTGTTTAGTACCTTCAGTTTCACATATAGAAAATGACGTTGTGGGTGATAGTGGCAATAGTGGTAATGATTTCATGGAAGAGCTTCAATTCAATGATTATCTTTCGTTTCTTGACGAGTCCTCAAAAAATGAGGACTTTTTTGATCCTAGGAGTCAATTTATTCGCGAGGTTAACAATTGGGGTCAAGATATGAACAATGGAGATATGCATTTGCATAGAAGGAGCTTCTCAGAGAGTGATGTATGTTTTGGTACTGAAGATGCAAGTTTTAGTATTGGGTATAGGCCTTGTCTTTACTTTGCCAGAGGCTTTTGCAAGAATGGCGACAATTGCAAGTTTGCTCACGGTGGTTTTGGCGATAATGTTGATGTAAATGGTGTTATTGTTGGTTCTCCGAATAAAATGGATGGTCTCTACTTGGAGTATGAAGAGATGATGAGAATGAAGTCAGCACAGCAGCAAAGGTTGGCTGCCTCACAGTTTGCAGCTGGGGTTTCGCCGTTGCCTTACGATAAGTGCATGGATTTGCTTTTGCAGCACCGAAATGAAATCCAAAATGACCACCAGAGGTATGCTGGGGACGACCCACTGTGCCTTACTTTTGTTAGCCCGAGTTGTGTATGAATTCTTTTGATGCGAGTTCATTTTTGTTTTGGGAATTTTGGGTAAAATGACCCTGAAAGGTATAGTAGAGATGATTCATTTGGTATTGTCTTAATTTTGTTGCTACATACAGGGTTTGCATAAATATACAGATAGGTTATTTGAGTTTGTTTTGATATTGGACTTTATTGGTGGTCGGTGTTACTTTGGTGTAATTGTAGTTTTAGGGGTCGATTTAAGATATTTTCTTCAACATATCTTTTCTAGTGTAATGTATAACGGTTTGTCTTTTATGGTTGCTTTAGCATTGATTGTTAACTAGTGTTGTTTTGATGGTGATTTCATGTATTCCAGAGCAACTGCAGCAGCGGTGATGTTGAGTGATGAAATTTGCCAGTTTGGCCAGAGCCGAGCAGAGAGGAATGACTTCTTGGCAATGGGATTGGCAGAGAAGATGAACTCAGCAAATAGACAGATTTACTTGACATTCCCAGCAGATAGCACTTTTAAGGATGAAGATGTTTCAAATTACTTCAGGTAGCTAACTGCACTTTTGTATCCTTTACATAAATCAGTTTTGTACCAAGGATCATGCTTTTAGTTTATTCTCAACCTCCATTACTTTTAAGATTACTGCAATTTATATCTCTACATGAAGCAATGATTAGTGATGAGGCTGAAGCTTACAAAGTCTGGGACTGTGATCTGTTCCTTTCTGCCTTTTTTGCTGCAATGTGATATTAGTTTCCACTTTTGAACTTCGATTCCTGGTTTGGCGCTTCTATTGTTGACACACATGTATCTGACATGAGAGTCACATTGCATTTCTATGGTGGTGCCTACATAAAAATTAGTATTTAGGACCTCAACCTTAATTCTCACTTCTTTGGTAGGGCCAGCAATCTTGATAGAGGCATTGATGTGGCATTATGAAATATATAAACTTGTAAATTTGTGCTTCATTTTGTGAAATTACTGTTCTGCTTATCATTTCCAGCGGCAATCCAACTTTATCCACTTAGTTTCTCCTTAATCAGACAGTTATCAATACTAAAAGTTAATAGGCTTGCACCTGTTGTGCTTTTTTATATATAAACCTATTGCTCAGTGTAGTTGATTACATATTGCCTTGATTTTTGTTGCTTTTTATGTTTCTATAAGCATTTTACCTTCTGCTGCTGTCATTATTTTTGTATCTGAAGTCTGCATATATCCTTCTTTTAATATTGCGCTGTGGTTGTAACAAACCACCTGCACTCAGGTGGCCATTTGCTACATTGTTCCTTGTGATATCCATTTAGGACCATTCTAATTAGTGAGCCCATTGATAAATAATCAATGGAAATGTACAACTATCTCTAGTTGGTATCATCTACTATTATCTACTTCGAGGCATATTACACCTGCCAGTGCCATAAATTTAAACTATGTATTAGATAGATGAATATTAGGTTAAATTGTTACAAAGCCCAAAATTGTATTAATCACTGATCAAATGCATAAGTTAACAAGTTTGTGCAGAAACTGTGATATGACAACAATCCAATGCTTTCCCCTAGAAGATTCGAACATTAGTTGTCCTTGACTACAACAAGTTCTGAATTGATATAGTCATGAGAAGAGAGCTTAGTTTTTTGATTTCACTGTCATTGACTGAAACTTGAAATTTCATTAGCTTAATTTAACTAAGATGGTTTGTTTTGTTTTTCCATTTTGAAGCATATTTGGCACCGTGCAAGATGTGAGGATCCCATACCAGCAGAAGCGAATGTTTGGTTTTGTTACTTTTGTGTACCCAGAGACTGTGAAACTCATTTTGGCCAGAGGGAACCCTCATTTTATATGTGATTCTCGTGTGCTTGTCAAGCCCTACAAGGAAAAAGGGAAAATTGTAGACAAGTGTGGCATTGTCTCTCATTGGCTATTTCATTCTGTCTTGTCCTCATTTTGCATGATGTTTAAAAATTATTAAATTAACTATTGCAGGAAGCAACAGCAGTTTGAGAGGGGAAATATGTCACCATGTTCAAGCCCTTCTGGGGTAGATTCTAGAGATCCATATGACCTTCACTTTGGTAAGTGAAGAAGAGACACACCATTCCTTGGCACTGATTAGTTTGGTTTGCTTCACAAAAAAATAATTGATAGGGGAATGCTTAGCTTTTTATGCAATGACATCTTGTCATTTCTTTCTATTTCTTAATTTTTTTTGTATTAATGTCAAGTATAGAATTCTGTATTGAATTTTGTTTTTTTTCCTTCCAGGAGCAAGGATGCTATACCACTCGCAGGAATTAATGTTGAGAAGAAAATTAGAGGAGCGAGCCAAGCTGCAGCAAGCTATTGAATTCCAAAGGAGAAGGCTTTTGGATCTGCAACTGCCAAATTTGAAGAACCATTCTATTCACCACCACCAGAATAGTCTATCATTGGGCAATCCCATTAAATTTCCTGCTCATACTGATGTCCACCAGAATGTTGTTCTTCCATCTGTTGGTTTTAATCAAGATGTCTTAGAAGGTTAGAAAATTCATTTAATTGTTAAATATTAGTTTATCAATCATAAGTTGTGAGAAAGTTTGTGTTGTTAATTTGCAATTTTATTGTGACTGTCATAGTTGATAACTCAACTGCCGACAATTCCTCCAATATCACTGCCGCTACTGAGCAACACTCTCTGTTCAAAGTAAATACAGGTTGCATTCTGAACAATGGTAGTAATGATACCAAGGAGGAGAGCTCCAAAGAGTCCAAACCCGCAGGGTATGGTCTCCAAGAATGGTTTGAATTTTAGCATCCCTATTTTTGTTTAAATCTTATTATATATTGCTTTAGTTCTTCTTTCTGGTTTTGGATTCATTCTCATTTTCTTCATCCCTTTGTTCCTTTTAGAAGTCACGAGAGTAGCGTTGAGCACATTCTTCCTCATAACCTCTTTGCTTCTGTGGGAAATCCGGCTGAGGGTCAGACCCCTGATGTATCCACTTGTCCAGAAGTCAATGGAAACACTGCAGTCTCGGCTACTCTGTCATCTGAAAATAACCCAGATATGCTGCCCATCTCTGCTTCTGAAGTGGCTTTGCATTAATTTATTTCCTTTTGCCAAGGTCTGCTACTGTTTTGGTCATTATAAACTCTTTCCATCTATAACCATTACAATACAAGGTTGTTGATCAGCTAAATTTTTTATTGTTTCCTCAGGTTTTATGATGGGCATGAAGCTATTGTAATGTAGGTAACAAAGGTAAGCTTGGCTAGCAGTGACAAATGTAGTTATAAATCTACATTTTTTTTTTCTTCTAAATTTGCTGTCAAATATTATGTTTCTAATATTGAGATTATACATC
>JAVXUL010000008.1:1648435-1660194 GCA_035590515.1 Trichilia minutiflora | reverse complement strand
AAATAAATTTATTTTTATATTATATTTGATAATAATTAATATATTTTATTTATTTTTTATTTTATATATTTTTAATTAAAAAATTTTTACATTAGTTCGCAGGTCGACCTTTTTAAATCCGTTAGTTCGTAGATCGAGTTAGAGTTGATAAAATATCAATTTGTATAATAAACGGATCAATCCAACCTGGTTCGTTTAAAATTGACCCACCAAGTTAAACTGGATCGGATTAACTCGTTTGACAACCCTAAATATAACCCCTCAATGTCCGAAATATCATTTTATGAAACTAAAATTATATTTTATCTTTATAGGAAATTTGGCCAGGATTGTATAATGTTTATGTATGGGTTTGTCTTTAGGAATTATAAGAGTCATGGAAGGTAGCAGCAACAACAGTCCAAACTATCCTCCAGGTACCAAAATGATTAAATTCTGAAGTTTTAAACATTCTTCATATATAATTTGCAAACAATGGGAAACATCAAAAGTTCTTTTGACTCTTTAACTTGGAAATTTAGCAGCGGCGACGGAATTGGAGGCATTACAGAAGGAGCATGAAGAGAAGACAATAAGGATCCATGAGCTGAAGAAGCAAATTGAATCAACAAAGCTTCGTTTGGAAGAGAAGAAGAAGAAGAAGATGATGATGACGAGTGAGGTTTCAGAAGAGAGGAAGCAATCTTTCAAAATCCTGTGTGAGAAATATGAGATCCTGAGTGAAGAATACAATGCATTGCTCCAGCCTGAAAAATCGAACGAAGAAGAGTAATAAACTAACAAGCACGTATATATTATGCTTTGCAGTTAGATTATAAAGTTCTATATATGCATTAAAAGATGTAGTATGCTTTTGTTATAAGATTATAATGTTCTTTATGGATTTATATATGGCCGAGGCCAAACATATCTTATTTGTCCTTAATTTCTTCCCCTTTTTTCTCTTTTTCTTATTTATTTATTTATGTTATACGTGCATTTAAATAATAAATAAATTACAGTCAATATTTAGGGTCAACAGTATAACATATTGCATGCTATGATTTCTTAGGATTTAAGATTAGGTTAGGATTGGGCTGTTTCATTTATATTTTAAAGTAAAATTAAAAAAAAAATTATTAATATTTAACATCTCGTATACAATAGTTGTTCTACAGCTTAACCATTAATTTGATAAAAAATAAAAGAAAATTGCATATTTAGAAAAACAAAATAAATAAGTGCAATCACACTTTTGCTCATTAAAATGAAAAAATGAAAATAAATTTATTTATTAAAAGTTGAATAAATAAAAGTTTATATTATCTTACGAACACATTATTAATTAAAATTAATATTAAAATACATAATCCAAATTAATTAAGTTTGTACTTGGGCTGCATGTTGGGAGAAAAGAGGCCGAAATGTTTCTCCGTTTCTGCAGGACCCTTTTGGTTTTCATCGAACAGGGCAAACAGATAAGTTTCCAGGGCTTTTCCTGGCCTCTTTGGAGTTCCTGAATTCACATGACCGATCACATTCGTGTAATAAGTTCTAGCATTCTCAACCGTCGCCGCGAGCCCGCCGTCCGAAGGCCACCCAGTCTCCGACACAACGACCTCCAACTCCGGCGCACCGGCATTTTCCAGGGCCGAGAAAAGCGCGTCCAACGTTGCATCAAACAAATTTTTGTATCCCAAATTTCCATCCTGGAAAACGATTCCAGGAGCAGTGAATAGTGCATAATCAAGGTTGATGTTTCCAGGGTCACTGATGTAGCTGAAGTAAGGGTAAGCGTTGGCAAGAATTGGCCCGCCGGTTTGCTTCAGGAATTGAACGATTGGATTTATGAATGAATTTGCAGCTTCCGAAAATGTGCCTGTTGAAGGGGGAAAAGAATTTCCCACAAGACTTGTTTGAATTGCTGTTGAAACTTTGATCTGGGATTGTAAATTGGCTGATTTTATTGCACTGTAAACGTTCTGCATGGCTGGTAGAACGTATTGGGCTTCCGCATCAGAAGGTTTCACTTCGTTTCCGACGGCGATGTAACGGAACTTTAAGTCCGATGAGAAGGGTAGTATGTTGTTCTGGACCCAAATATTGGCAGCTGACGCATCGGAAAGGGATTGAAGATCGCCGTTAGGGACACCGATCATCAATTCAATGTTTGAGCCTCTGAGGGCTTGGAGAGTTGGCTGATTTGGATCGTAAATTCGCATTTTTGAGAAGCCATTTGCTGCATAAAGTTGCACAACTTGTTGATCGGATGGTAGGTTGTCACCAATTCTTCCGTAGCAAACACCTATGGCTTGTGATTGTGCACCTGCATATTAAATTCAATTCAGGCATGTGAGTAGAAAGGAATTATATATAGTAAAACAAGATTGTAAATAAGAATAGTAGTATTATGCAGTGGACTGCTTTGATGATCAGTTGATCCGATTCCATATTTACTAAATGCTACCTATGAAATATGATGTAGGCAAAGGGAGATGGAGTGGTAAGAGATTAAACCTGTTAACTGCAGGGAAGCCATAAACAAACCAAGAAGCATCAGTACTACTGTAGAAGCCATTGAAGTTCTTCTTTCTGCCTGTTGCATTGGAGAAAGCAATGTGGAAGAGGAATGATAAGCCAAATTTTTATGTTAGAATCTGTTAATTACTGGGTCCTTATTTATTAATTTTTTTTCCATCTCCGAATCTACATATAATTAAGAACCTCGTGATCGATCAATCACTGCATGCAATTGAATTTAATTTACAAGCGATATGCATGCTTTTGTTGATACACTTTATGAGTGAAGGATAAGAAAATCTAAGTTAATGCTAAATTAAGTGAATATTTGACTAAAACTTTGTTTTCAGTCCAAATTCATGAATTTTATTTCTCAATCAAATTAAAAATATAACAATTATAATAACGAGAAATAAAATTAATATTAGTACTCAAATAAAGGATATAAACTTACAAATTTGATAGAGTTTAATCTTGTGACACCGTACTCCTCCTTCTCCAGCAGAATTGAGCAACCAAATGCTTGTGCTTATATGGAGGTTGAAGTTCATTAGCCTCGAGATGAATTTATCTATAATCGATTCTAATTAACCCTAGCTAGTTAATCTTCAATGCATATTAGGAAAGTAAATAAAAATCTATTCCCTCATTACTTCCTTGCTCTCTTTATTATTTCCTTCCTTTTTTTTGTATTTCATTTTCTAAAGAATCATTAATGTTTTGATACAATATAATATGGGTCATGATACATTACCATAACCCTGCCCAAGCTATACTCGATGCAATTAATTACTATCAGTCATAAGTTTGGGGTAATTTTACTTTGGTTTTCAACGTTTTAATAAATATTATTTTGATTGGTATGTTTGACGGATTCGATACAAAAGTTCCTTACATTTTAAAAAAAAAATCATCACTTAGATCTAATTATATTTTGGTCAATGTCACTTTGATCCCTTAACTCGTCTTCTCTTAAATTCTTTCTGTTAGTTTATGAAAAATTTATCATTTATCTTCCTTGATATTTGAAGTTTTCTCATTTAAAAGAAATTTTTATTAATTATTTCCTATCACGCCCTAAGTTTTGCATTCCATTAAAATCTTAAGAAAATTAAGAAAAATTACTAAAGAAAATTTTACTATAATATAAACTTTAATAATAGGCTATCTCATAAAAATAAAAAGATATTTAAAAAAACTCAATCTATAATTGATTGAAACACAATTTTTTAGTATATTATAAAATATATTAAAATTTTAAAAATAAAATATTTTATTTTTTATCAAATATAAAAATATTAATTTTTAATTATAAATGTGCCATTTGTCTAATTACTAATATAAAAATATTAATTTTTAATTAAAATGTGCCATTTGTCTAATTATTAATATTAACAGGAATAGATTAATATTTTTTTTATAAAAAATTATTTAAAAAAGAAATTTATTTAATTAAAACTCAACTGAAAATAAATTTTTAAATAATTTATATTTTTTAAAGTTTTTGGACTTAAATAATGATTTTAAGAAACGTTAAATTTTTTTTGTTTAATTTGCCAAATATGATGATCAAAGTGATATTTAAGGATCAAAATGAAATTAGCCCGAAAAGTTCTCTTTAAATTAATTTTCTTTAAATTTTTTAAAATTTTGTGTGGCACTTACCTTAGTTTTTATTTTCAATATAATAATCCACAGACATATTATTTAAGGGTTCATAAGAAGTTGTTGGCATGCCTCGCAGAATTACTTGTCATTAATTTAAATTTTATTTAGAAAAATTCATACTGAAGGAAAATTCTTATTAGTAATACATGGAGAGAAAAGATACTCTTCCTTATTTAACAACTATGCTTGATTTGATTCTTCAAACTTTCCTTCAACGAAAATTCAGTTCATATTTCGGCTGTTTATTTGGAAGGAACAGGCCAAAGTTCTGCTCAACTCCAGCTTCCTTCAGATTCTCATCAAACATGGCGAATAAATACGTTTCCACAGCTTGTCCCGGTTTCTTCGGCGTCCCTTCCTTCACATGATTCATCAAATTCCTATAATAAGTACCCGCATTTTCCCTCGTCGCTGCCTTTCCGCCGGCCGATGGCCATCCACTTTCCGACACAACAATCTTCAAATTCGGCACTTCCGCTTTCTCCAGGGCAGCAAAAACAGAATCCAGAATCGTATCGAACAGATTCCTGTACCCATATTTCCCGTCCTGAACCACAACCGCCGGCGCCTTAAACAGGGCGTAATCGAGACCGACGCGTTCGGGGTCGTTAACGTGGCTGATGTAAGGGTAAATATTCGCCAGAAGCGGTGCTCCGTTTTTTTGCAGTAATTGTAAGATGGGTTTTATGTACCGAGTTGCTGCGTCGCTGAAGAAGCCTTTAGACGGAGGAGAAGAACCACCCAACAAAACTGTATCTATCGCGGTCGAAACTTTAACCTGAGCCTGTAAATTTGCAGATGAAATCGCATTCTGAACGTTCTGCATGGCGGGCAGAACGAATTTAGCTTCTGAGTCAGAAGGGTGGATTTCATTACCTACAGAAATGTACCGAAATTTGACTCCAGGAGCGTAAGCCTTCACGTTGTTCTGAACCCAATCCCGAGCTTTCACTGGGTCAGCGAGGGCTTGAAGGCTGGTTTTCGGGACATCCAGGATGAGTTCTATGTTGGAATCTCTTAGGGCTTGGAGTGTTGCCGGATCTGGATCGTACAGTCGCATTCTGCTGATGCCATTTGCCTTGTACAGACTGACAACTTCAGCTTGTTTCGGCAAATTTGCACCGTTTCTTCCATAGCATACGCCAATGGATTGTGCGCCTGAATTACAATAGGAAATCGTGATTATTTTCAAGCACAATAGATTGAACAATGGAGTAATGGTCTGTCCATCGGAACC
Organism: Trichilia minutiflora; assembly: GCA_035590515.1. Classification (NCBI taxonomy): domain Eukaryota; kingdom Viridiplantae; phylum Streptophyta; class Magnoliopsida; order Sapindales; family Meliaceae; genus Trichilia; species Trichilia minutiflora. The sequence continues at coordinate 1,654,790 of JAVXUL010000008.1, read as the reverse complement.
AAAAGCTTAAACACAAATAAAATAAGTTATAATCGGGATTGTGGTGCTCTGACTTTATAACTACAGTGGATTTAGAACCAAAATGTAAAACAGTGAAAATGTTGAGAGAGAGAGACCTGTTACCGCTAATTGAGAGATGAATAATCCGAAAATCAACAGTATGGCAGCCATGAAAGGTTTTTCATTTCCTGCAATGGACGAAGCCATGGAGCAGAGAAAATTAATTCGAAGAGTTAAATTTTTCTCGTACAAGTTTTCTAGCTACCTTGTCCCCGTACACTCTATGTGTATATGTATAGAGTGAGACAGAAAACACCTATGTCCCGGTATCTTTATTCTCCTTTACTACCTTGCCCGGTCAATTACTCAATTCTGAAAGATGTGTTAGCCAAAGAATAATGTTCCAAAGATGTACAAAAATATGTATTAAGTCAAGATATTGAAGCTAATGCACCAGCCAAATTCTAGGATTTCCTGCCAGCAAGAGCTTATCAGTCAAATCATTGAATCAAAATCTGAGCCATATCTAGAACCAATTACCTGTACACTTCCATTGTCTGCATTGCTAGTCATTCTGAAAAGTCTTGGTCTTTCTCCATCAATGGGAGGTGTCAGTCTTATATAAGTTGCCTGGTGCCTAACCTGGAAAACATGGTCCAAAAGTTTAGACGTTCGAGTATCCAACATACAGATTCATTGTTATTTGTCCAGATTGAACAGGTTTCGTACAACTAGTCAAGAACCCATTTGTATTTTATCTATTTGCACAATGTGAAGTATTTTTCTTCTGGAAAGTTACTTTATGTCATTCTTCTTGTTTTCAATATTTAAAATAATACTTTAATTTAGTGGTAAATATTCTCTCTTATTCTATTTTAAAAATAATTCAAATCTTTAAATAGTCATTAGAGCATAAATCATAAATCATAAATATTCTGATCATGAGAGTAAATTTATAGCTGCAGATATCTTCAATAGATCCCTGATTGTAATATCTCTAGTATCATATGATGTTAGTTTGATGAACATATTTCTAGATGATTGCGCAGCCAATTTCAATATTTTTTTTATAAGTTTCACACACTCAGATTTTATCCTATTTTATACATATTTTTGAAGTAAAATATGGATAGAAACTCCTTACTAACCAATTTAATAGTAATTCTATTTGCATTACAAAATTTACTCTGAATATCTATATTTTAGTAAAAAATTATTATAAAATATTACTATTAAAAATAATATAAATTAATTTTATAAAAGAACATAACTTTTGACACTCATCAAAATACACCAAGTTATAATTTTTTTTAAAAATTTTAAATCCTAAATTTTTTTTAATGTCAAAATAATTTTAAAAAAAATCATTGATGATATACAACACCTATATTTCTTCCATTCAATATTTTGAAGAAATTATCGATGATAATATGTTTAGATATGAGATAATAGGGGTTGAGAACAATTCTTTTTATTAATTTTTTTACAAAGATATGATATTTTTATTTCAAAAATTATTTCTTTGTATGAACAACTATTTTTTGGGGGTTATTTTTTAATGAAATAAAGTTTGTTTAACTATTTTATTTAATTATTATTATTTTTAATGGTTGTTATATATTTTGTATTTATAGTTCATGTTCATAAAAATAATATATATAATATGACATCATTTTTAATAAGGGAATCTATATTTGTATAAATAATTTTAAATTAAAATTAAATATGAATAAATATATTTATGAGTGTAAAAAGAAAAATTATCATATATAATAAATTTTTTTTTGGTATTTGTAAGGGTGTACAAAATATATGTTATTTTTCAATTTTTAAATAAATATATAAAATAAATATTATTTAAAAATTAGGATACAAATAGAATCACCCATAATTATAACTTTAAAAAAATGATAAACAAAATTTTAATCAAAATAATAAAAAGCGGATTTGGAGGATGAGTGTATTAAGAAATTGAACCTGAGAACTAATTACGGCCCAAATAAGTCAACAATTCCCAAAGAATCCATGGCAGCAGACTCCGACATTCGCCACGTCAGCAGCTACTGTAAACTGATAACTAGATAAGAGAAGCGGTTGAAACCGACTAACCGAGCCTTGAGCAGAGGGCGAGGAAGACAAGAAGCTATGGCGCCAGCTTGCTTCATTTGAGTACACCGGCAGTAATTGCCTGTGCTAAGTAGTCCGTACTCGACAGAGCTCAAATTGCGGCGAAGGCACGAAACGTTCGCGTTTTGATACTCGGGGTACGGGTCGGGTCGGAGATCCACTTCAACTCTGTCCGGAGCTTCAAATTGTAGTTGGCTCTCGAAACAGGTTAGAACCTGACAAGAAAATGGAAAAGAAAATTTGTTGTAAGAAATTTCTACTTAATTCTTATTGCAATTGATATTATCAATTCCGTTGTCTCGTCCAATTTTGAATGCCTTTGTGTTGAATTTCAAATTCTTCCAAAAGTTAGATACAAGCAATTTGAAGAATGAGAGAATACAAACCAAATTAGCTCTAAGAATGTTCCTAATTAAAACAACATTAACTCTAAGAATGTTTCCTAATTAAGTGGCCGGTAGAGAAAATTATGCGTCTTCATGGCGGGGAAAATGGCGTAGCAGTGGTTGCCACGTTGGGAAAGAATTCTGAATTTGCTGAAGTTGACATTGACAATGAAGATTTGTTAGTAAAGGCTCTCAAAGGTATAACTTTTCTCAGATTGGATATATCTTCTGTTGCTTCCATACAAGGCATTCGTTTCCGCCAGAGTCGAAGTTGAAAGGGATTTGTCTTGAATCGGATGTGCCTTTATTGACAATATTTTTAATGATTTTGGGTTCTCCGATTTTCATGTCGACAAGGTTTTACTGAACTTCTTTCCTCCCCTGGATTTTGGGGAACTCTGAAAACGGAAAGGAAAAAGATTTAAAATCCTTCAGAAAGAGAACTTTTCTTTTATAACATTTTTGTTTGCTTTTCCTCATGTTTTCCAAGATGCCAGTGCAACAAATTACCTGGTGTTTTACCTGATTACTTTAATTTTATCAGTTACACATATTATATGGAGACCTCAGCCTATCTCTTTTGCAGGAGCTGCCTGCATTTCTTTTATTGATAGTCATGTACTACTAACTTTTTCTGTTTTCATGTTATTACCTTTTTTTGGTCTCCTAACTTTCCTCTTAGAAGTTTTTTATAGGCAAATTTGAATCTAGATTCTTGACCAAATTTGGTGGTGCCTGGTTCATTTCTGGTTTGGATATTATCTAAAGTCTCCTTTTATTATTTGTAATGACTAAATTAATCTAAGTTCACCTAATCACAATTTAATTTATAATTAACGCCTATAAAATGAAATGTGTCAATCGCAATCCTACTAGTATGAACTGATGAATACAGAACTCAATTTTGCATATTTTGAGTTATTGAAACAATGTTCTTTAGGCATCCCTTGACATCCAATGCACACACTAAATGTGCTTCTGCAGATGTGGATTTTGTAGTTCATGCTACTGGATCTTTTCAACAGGCACCAAAGTGCATTGTATTGGCAGCTGCAAGTTTGTTTACAACCTTACCATGTAACCATGATGTTTTGCATAGGAATTGTTTTGTCTCCCAACAGACAGCATACATTGATGTTTGTGACAATACCAACTATGCATTCTGTGGAAAGTCATTCAAGGATAGAGCAATAGCTGCAAACATTGCAGCTATCACTACTGGCGTAATCTATCCAGGAGTGAGCAATGGTACTATTAGAAACATTCTCGTTTTGCAAACTGCAGTTCTAGCATTATACATGAAAGAAAAAATTAAAGGGATCGATGTGGAACAATCAACAATTTTAAAATTGCAATGTTAGGTCTTCACAGTTGTCACCATAAAATAAAAAACATCATTGTTGGTGATTTGAAGTTATTTCATATACCAGGTGCCTGAGTTCAATGCTATGCACGGGTAGATGTTGCTTTGGCAAACTGGCATCCTAAAGTATTGCATCTAAGATAAGGCTCAAAGCTTGCTGTAAAATAGTCGTTGAGATTTCGAGTAATGTGGACTATATAATCGAGCTTTGAGATTTACTAGAGCATATCTTGGTGGCTTGATGTTTGGATTTAGATAGCAGTAAATGTCAATACAGTAAATGCCTCGGTTAATTAGTCACTCTTAACATAAGGTAATTTCTATTTTACTTGTATCTTCCAACTAAGCTGAATGCATTGGTGTCCTGTCCCTTACATTTGGAACTCTCTATGCCAGTTTAAATTTATATGATTTTTGTCCATGCCCTAAAGGTTTTATGCCACTGTCAACCTGATGCATGCCAGCTCTAGTTATATTTGGATGATCACAATCTTCGAAATATCTGGCTCTGTCACTTGTCACATGCGCACAATCTTGGAGTTCACAGATTTGAAAATGGGGTTAGATTTTTTTGTTTGACTTATGAAAATCTTATTATACTTTATGTTTCTGTTGGATCCCATAATAACCATTAATGTTTACATGAAGGTGATGGCAGCTGAGCTAGCTCGTGCTGCAAAAAATGAAAGTGAAGGAGAGCTACAGAGGCTCAGGTAATTGGCATTCATCTTTTTTAAGGTTCTGGCAAAACACAAAAGCATAAAAAAAATTGGCAGAGAGGATGAGGAAAAAACATCAGCATAAACTTATAATTTATCAGTGCGAAGGGATTGTCAATGTCTGCTACATTTTTAGATTAAAAGAATATATTAATAAAATAAACTGAAAGTTTGGAATAGGGAGAACCAAGGAAAGGGGGCAGGGGATGGAGAAGTGAAAAAGTAATGGCACTCTGAAATTGTTGAAGCGTAATTATTTTGTAATCAACTTATGATGAACTTTTTTTTCTAATGCTTTAATTACAAACACAAGCATGTACAAGGTGTGTCTCAAAAACCAGTGGCCCATGCTTTCTGGCTCCATATATAGATATATATATCTATGGTCCTGAATTCATCTTCACTAGCCCTTAAAAGAAATTGCACAAAACCAAACAATTTATACCTGATTTCTCGAAGGCAAAATAGTTGAAAAATCATAATCATAGGGCTATATTTGCATCGTACTCAAAAATCTTAACGGTTTCTTTTGTCCTTGTATATACAATTTACATGCAAATATGATCTTCTCAGATTCTCCTACTATACAGCAGGAACTGGTGGTACTGGTCCAACAATATTAGCCACTAGTTTCTTACTTGTAGGAGAGGAAGTTGTTGCATGTAATAAAGGTAGTTTCAAGAGCATATTGCAAATTATATTTGTGCATTTGGTTTGAATTGGTCAACAATTTTTACATGTGATGCCTAACCATTTTTTTTTGTTTGTAATCGAGGTGTCCGGGCTAGCTTACGTGCACCTCGACTAATCTTCGGAGGAGGCTAACGCAGCATCCCACTGCCACGACCCCCCACTTAAATCATGGACACACCTAAGGAATCGAACTCAGGACCGTGCGCGTAACCACACAGTTCCAAATTCGCTTCTGTCAACTGGGCTATCAATGGGTGGGTGTGATGCCTAATCATGTTAATGCACAATCCATATGGGAGAAAAGATCACATTAGATCCTTATAGTGGAATGCTTAATGTTGACATTGGGAAAGGAATTAGAAGGAAAGATGTCTTTCTGTTGTAAGTTCAGTCTGCGTGCCTTTTCTCATTAGAGCCTTATAGTGGAATGCTTAGTGTTGATGGGAAAGAAATGAGAAGGAAAGATGTCTTTCTGTTGTAAGTTCAGACTACGAGCCACTACTCTCAAAGCAAGCACCCTTTCGTTTATGAGATTTTAAATTATTTGATCGGTTGTCGAATCCGTCAAAAATAAAAATACCAACTCAGTCCTAAAAATAAATTTATAGATAGTGGTGAGTGGGATCGTCTCTACAGGGAACGGATGATTTCGAATCTTTTTTTTTTAAACCAGAAAATAAATCAACCAAACAAATAAATAAAATTTCGATAACTAAAAGAAAATAAAAACTAACAAAATTAATTAAACCAACAAGAATAAAAATAATGTAAAGGAGAAAAATCAACTATATGGGGATCTAGTCAAAGGAATAATTTTCAGATTGGTTCATATAGATTGATCATTGAAATTAAGACACTTTTATTATTTTGATAAACCAGTTATAGTTATTAGTACAAGCTTGTATAACTAATTTCTCCTTAAGTTGTAAAACAATTAGGTCAAACGGGATAATTGCTTTCTAACCAATAAACAAACCTAGAGATAGCTCATAGATTTTAATTTATTGACAGCATTAAGAATTAGAGAAACCCGATACTAACCAACAAACAACACTAGGGCCATTCAT
>JAVXUL010000008.1:1636869-1648335 GCA_035590515.1 Trichilia minutiflora | reverse complement strand
CCAATCAACAGGACACGTGCCGGGAGGCCAGATGAAATCCCAAGGTACCCTCTTCTCAGGTGTACTCCGTCCCAAGCCCCCCCCAATTCAGTGATTTCACATTCTTAGTTATTTGATGATTCAAATATTCCACCGTCCTAGGTATATTTCGCCCCAGACGTTCTCTTTTCGGGGAATCAGTTATCTCAAACAAAAACCCCAGGTATCCCCAGTTCAGGGATCCTGTGGTCTCAGGAAAATTTCATCATAGGCAACCTGCTTCTCAGGAGAATCAGTATCATCACAGGCATCCGAAAGTTGGAGTTTACAGTCATCCCCAATTCAGGAATCAGAGTAATTTCCCAAGAAAATTGCCTCAGACCAGGAGTTCGCTGGCTGTTGGCTGCTGACTCTCCGACGATCCCTGACCAGAGTATCAATTGACATATGCCCCTCCCACTCAAAAAATGAGAATGATTAATGACAACTGACCATTCAAAAGCACCCATCCCATCTTCTGATCATTTTCAGGCGATAGGACGGTGAAGGACCTACAACGTCTGCAGATGTGATAACATCATTAAAGAAAATTGATTACACACTATCCCATGTCAAATATCACATCCTTTTCATTCTCTGATATCAAGTCATATCACTGTTCGGAGGAGGGGCACTATATAAACCAAACTTCTTCAATGGAAAGTGGATTTTTTTTGGTTGGTTGGTCAGTTGGTTTTTGAGGTATTCGTTGGTCATTGTATTTTGGGGCGGACTTCTTATTACTTGTGAAGTGGAAAATACTTAAGCTATACAAGGAGATTGAGAGAAATCCGACAGTCTCATTGTCGTCGTTTTCCTTTTCACTATCTTCGGAGGATAAATTCCATACATATTTCTTTCATCCTCGGTTCGTTTAGGCTTTTTTTTTGCTATTTTTATCAGAAACACATTTTATTCCTCCACCCTTTTTTCTGACTTAGGTATCGGAGTTTTTCCGTCAGAAATTCCTCTCGGCGTCACTCCGAGGTATTTACTTTCTTTGCAGGCTTAGGAGGTGAAACTCTGTCAGAAACAACCATATCTGCAGTTATTCTCCGATATAAAAATCACCGTTCAACAAACAATCGTATTGCCCTCACACTTCATCAGTTAAGTTATTTCACGTTAATCGTGAGAAAGATCTATAGACAATTCTTACACCAATAATTTTTATAATTATTTTAATTATTATCACATAAAAAATAAAAATAATAGTATATAATTTAAAATAATAAATAAATAATAATAAAATTTTTTATAAGATAATAATAAATCATTTAATTTATAATTTTATAATTTAAAATTGATCTAATATAAAATTTAAATTATAAACAGTAATTTAAAGAATATTAATCTATAAATCAATACCAAAATTTTTTAAATCGATCCCGTAAATTTTAACTATTTGAATTAACTTAAATCGGATTGTTTTAAAATTACCAACCCCTATTTGTACGGACTGATAACTTTTGCTCAGTCAAGTTTGCACCGTTTCTTCCGTAGCATACGCCAATGAATTGTGCATCCGCATTAGAATGGTTAGTAGTGATTAGTTTAGCAAGAGATTGAGACATTGGGTAATATATAATGCATTAACTATGATTTATCTATTAGTTATTCGTTGGAACCAAAAGCTTAAGCATAATTAAGTGTACTTGGGATTGAGGTGTTCTGACTTTATAACTACAGTGGTTCTAGAACAAATATGTAAAACAACTACTGTGGTTTTATAACAAAAAAGTAAAATAGTGAAAATGGTGAGGGAGAGAGACCAGCCACCCCTAATTGAGAGATGAACAATCCGAAAAGCAACAGTATCGAAGCCATGAAAGGTTTTTTATTTCCTGCAATGGATGAAGCCGTGGAGCAGAGAAAATCTAAAGAAACAAAACTTTTTCTGGCACAAGCTTTTCTAGCTACTTCAACCCTGCACCCCGTGTATGTATATGGAGAGAGAGACAGTAAACACCCTCTGTATGAATATCTTTAGTTCTCCTTTAATAACTTTGCCTTGTCAATTACTCAATTCTGATAGATTTGTACAAAGTATGTATTAAGATGTTGCAGCAAATGCACAAGCCAAATGCTAAGATTTACTTCCAAGCAAGAGCTGATCAGTCAAATCATTGAATCAAAATCTCAACCATATCTAGAACCAGTCTTCTGTACGCTTCCGTTGTCTGCATCGCTACTCAATTTGAAAAGTTTTGGTCTCTCCATTGAGGAGAGGAGTCGGTCTGATATAAGCTGCCTGGTGCCTAACCTGAAAAACATGGTCCAAAAGTTTACAGGTTCTGAGTATCTAGCATATATGATTTATTGTTATTTGTCCAGAGGCAACATGTTTCTTACAACTAGTCAAAAATCCATTTGTAGTTTATCTCCTTGTTGTTTGCAGAGTCAAGTTAAACACTTTTCTTCTTTGAAGTTAATTTATATGTCATTCTTCTTGTTTACAAATCTTTAAATAGTCATTAGAGTAGATTTTCATAAATACTAGATGATTATGGAAGCAAATTTATAAGTGTAGATCTTCAATAAATCTCTAATTCTAATATCTCTAGGATCCTATTATGTTAGTGCGATGAACATATTCATAGAAGATTGTGTAACTAAGTTAATAGTTGCATCTTTAAAAAAATGAAAACAGGAAATTTGGATGGTTGGTGTATTAAGAAATTGGATATGACGAGTGATTAAGTCCATAGACGACAGCCCAATCAACCATTTGCCCGTGCAGTATTTGCCACGTCAATAATTTCAAAGTATCCAAGTCAGCGAACTCCTACATTCGCCACGTTATCAGCTACTGCAAACGGATAACTGGATAAGAGGAACAGTTGAAATTGAGTCTCCAGCTGAGAGCGAGGAAGAAAAGAAAGCGATGGCGGGAGCTTTGCTTCATTTGAATACCACGGCAGTAATGGCCTGTGCTAAAGAGGCCGTACTCGAAAGAGCACAAATTCCGGCGAAGGCAAGAAATGCTCGCGTCTTGATACTCGGAGGTACGGGTCGGGTCGGAGGATCCACTGCAGTTACTCTCTCCAAACTCTGTCCGGAGATTCAGATCGTAATTGGTTCGCGAAGCAGGTAAGAATCCGACAAGAACATGAAACAAAAAATTTCTTGTAAGCAAATTCTACTTAATTCTTATTGCAGTTGATATTATAAATTCCGTGGTCTAGTCTAATTTTGAATGCCTTCGTGTTGAATTTCAAAATTTTCCAAAAGTTAGATACAAGAAATTGAAGAACGAGAGAGTATAAACAATATTAATTCTAAGAATGTTTTCTGATTAAGGGGCCGGTTGAGAAAATTATGCGTTTCATGTCAGGGAAAAAGGTGCTGCAATGGTGACTACATTGGGAAAGAATTCCGAATTTGCTGAAGTTGACATTAACAATGAAGATTTGTTAGTAAAGGTTTTAAAAGGTATAATTTTTCTCAGATTAGTTATATCTTCTGTTGCTTCCATACAAGGCATTATTTTCCACTGGAGTCGAAGTTAAAAGGGATTTGTCTTGAGCCAGATGTTCTCTATTGACAATATTTTTAATGATTTTATGTTTTCCAATTTCCATGTGGACAACGTTTTACTGAACTCCTTTTGCTGTCCCTGGATTTTGGGAAGGTTGAAAACAGAAAGGAAAAAGATTTAAAATCCTTAAGAAAGAGAACTTTTTTCTTAATAACATTTTTGTTTACTTTTTCTCGTGTTTTCCAAGCTGCCGGTGCAACAAATCACCTGGTGCTTTACCTGGATTAATCTAATCTTATCAATTAAACATAATATATGGAGACCTCAGCTTATCACTTTTGCAGGAGTTGCCTGCATTTCTTGTATTTATAGTCATGTATTACCAACCTTTTTTTTTTCTTCATGTTATCACCTCTTTTGGGTCTGCCGACCTTCCTCTTGGAAATTTTTTATAGGTAAATTTGTATCTCAATTCTTGACTAAAATTCTATGGTGCTTGGGCCAATCCTGGTTTGGATACTATCAAAAGTCTCCATTTATTATTTGCAATGGTTAAGTTATTGAAAGTTCACCTTATAACAATTTAAGTTATAGTTAATGCCTATAATATGAAATGTCTCAATTGCAACCCTACTAGGATGATGTGATGAATATAGAACTCAATTTTGTCATATTTGAGTTATTGAAGAAACGTTCTTTAGGCATCCCTTGACATCCAATGTGCACACTATAAATGTGCTTCTGCAGATGTGGATCTTGTAGTTCATGCTGCTGGACCTTTTCAACAGGCACCAAAGTGCACTGTATTGGAAGCTGCCATAGAGACCAAGGTGAGGAAAGGTAACTATTGAATTTGATTTCTTTATTTCTTGTGGTTTCTATGTTTGTTTATGTGATGTTTGCCAGCTTGTGTACAACCTTACTATGTGTAATCATGATGTTTTTCATACACATTGTTTTTCCTATCTTCCAACAGACAGCATACATTGATGTTTGTGATGATACCAGCTATGCATTCCATGCAAAGTTGCTCAAGGATAAAGCAATAGCTGCAAATATTCCAGCTATCACTACTGGTGGAATCTATCCAGGAGTGAGCAATGGTACTACAAGAAACATTCTTTTTTTGCAAACTGCAGTTCTAGCATTATACATTAAAGATAAAATTAAAGTGATCAATGTGGAACAAGCAACAATTTCATAATTTAAATGTTAAGTCTTCAAAGTTTTCACCATAAAATAAAAACATCATTGTTGGTTATTTGAAGTTATTTGATATACCAGGTTCCAAAGTTCAATGCAGTACGTGGGTAGATGTTGCTTTGGCTAACTGTCATCCTAAAGTATTGCATCTAGGATAAGGCTTAAAGCTTCCTGGAAAAAAGTCATTGAGATTTTGAGTAACATGCACTATGTAATGAAGCTTTGAGATTTACTAGAGCATATCTTGCTGACTTGACATGCAAATTTGGATAGAGCTAATTGTCAACACTTTAAATGACTCTAATAGTTGGTGGTTCCCAACATAAGGTGATTGCTATTTTACTTTATCTTCCAACTAAGATGAATGTACAGGTGACCTGTTTCTTACATTTGGAACCCTCTATGTGAGTTTAAGTTTATATGATTTTTTTCAAATGGATGCCCTAAAGGTTTTATGCCACTGTCAACCTGATGCAAGCCTACTCTAGTTATATTTTGACAAGCACAATCTTCAAAATATCTGGCTGAATCACTTGTCACATGTGCACAATCTTCGAGTTCACAGATTTGAAAATAGGGCTAGATTTATGTCTTGTTTGCCTTGTGAAATCTTATTATACTTATGCTTCTGTTGAATCCTGTAATACCCAGTAATGTTTACATGACAGTGATGGCAGCTGAGCTAGTTCGTGCTGCAAAAAGTGAAAGTGACGGAGCGCCAGAGAGATTAAGGTAATTGGCATTCATCTTTTTTAAAGATCTGGTAAAACACATAGGCACAAAAAAAATTGGCAGGGAGGATGAGGAAAAAACATCAACATAAGCTTATAATCTATCAATGCCAAGGGATTGTCAATGATCATTGGATTTTTAGATTAAAAGAATATTTTAATAAAATAAACTGAAAGTTTTGGATAGGGAGAACCAAGGAAAGGGGGCATAGGATGGAATGGAGAAATGAAAAAGTAATCGCATGCCGAAATTGTTGAAGTGTAATTCTTTCTTAGTCAACTTGCGAACTCTTTTGTCAAATGGTTTAATTACAAAAACATGTGCGAGCAAGGTGTGTCTAAAAAACAATTTGCCTATGCTTTTTGGCTCAAGATGTTGTGTATATATATAGGTATATATCTAGGGTCCTGGTGATGGATCTTCCCGATTCATCTTCACTAACCCTTAAAAGAAATTGCAGAAAACCAGACAATTTAAACATGGATTTCTCAAAGTTAAAAGAATTGAAAAATCATAATCATAAGGTTATATTTTCATCACACTCAAAAATCTAAAATAGCTTCTTTTTGTCCTTGTATATACAATATGCTCTTCTCAGATTCTCCTACTATACAGCAGGAACTGGTGGTGCTGGTCCAACAATATTAGCCACTAGTTTCTTACTTCTTGGAGAGGACGTTGTTGCCTATAATAAAGGTAGTTCAAGAGCATATTGCAAAATTACTTTGTGCATTTTGTTTGAATTGGTTAACATTTTTATATGTGATGCCTAACCATGTTAATGCATAATCCAAGCAGGAGAAAAGATAGCATTAGAGCCTTATAGTGGAATGCTTAGTGTTGACTTCGGCAAAGGAATTAGAAGGAAAGATGTCTTTCTGTTGTAAGTTCAGTCTGCAATCAACTGCTCTCTAAGAAGGCAAACTTTCTTGTATGAGATTTGAGATTATTCATATAATAATAAATTTCATAGTGATAATACCTGGTGAAGCTTGGTAGATTCAATCAGTTTTCTGGATAATGTCAATATGGTTCTACTTTATGTAGAAAACACTCTACACATTATGAATGCTACAAAATTTTAGGAATACTCTCTCTGTTAATTGTAGCTGTGCTTCTGTCATTCTTGATGGCTAAAAATGCATTTAAGAGAAGCTTGTGGCAGTCTTACCTTTATAGCTTGAGATGCAACCCAAAAGTCTATGCTAATGAGTATTATTCTTTTTGAACAAATATAGGAAACTGGTATATGAAATTAATTTATTTTGTCCATCTTAATTGGCCCTGTCAAAATTAGCCTAGAAAACAGATGAAGAATTTCATAAGTCCCGTAACTAGTTCAAAGAAACTTGTAATTATCACTTCCAAGTGAAGAATACATCGTCAAAGTTTTACCTATACACATAGATTCACTGATCATGTACCTTAAAGGCTAGAAAAACTCAGAGGTTTAGTCAAATTTATTATCCAGTACCCAATTAGTATCATCTTGCATCTTCAGTCTTTGAATAAGCCGTAGTATAAAAGTTCAAGGTATTTATTAGTGTGTAGCTTAAATGACTGTCACTTACTTTCATCTGTTAGTGCTGGCATGACTGCTTGATTTATCTCCTCAATAAATTCAACTCAAAAAACCTCATTTTCAGGAATTTACCTGAGGTGAGAAGTGCTCATGAGGTTCTAGGAGTACCAACTGTCAGTGCTCGATTTGGAACTGCTCCATTCTTTTGGAATTGGGGAATGGTAGCCATGAAAAAGCTTCTTCCTGCAGTAAGTTCTTTACTGAGAGTTCAAATTCTTTGCCAGACTTTTTAGAACACCTATCATGTTTGGTATTAAACTTCTTTACTCAATAAGATGATTATAGAACAAAAATTGTTCAGTTAACTAATAGTGAAATTCATGAGTAAATGATGTTCAATGATTCTGTGATGATGCTTCATTGATGGTAATTAATCAATTTCTTTGCCATAGAACATGTTCCATACATTGCACTCGAAACTTATTGGTAAGAACCATGAAATAAATGGTTCGCTGGAAACTAATTTGTTCAACATCAATTTAAAATGACAAATTTTTGTTTTAGCTGCTCTTGATAAGAATAAGTAGTTTCCAATAAATCTTTCAGGAATATCTAAAAGACCGAAGAAAAGTCCAGGAGTTGGTTCAGTTGTTTGATCCTGTTGTCCGAGCATTTGATGGGATTGCTGGAGAACGTGTATCAATAAGGGTTAGATATCTTTCATTGATTGGCCTTATTCTATTCTATTTGACCCTTTGTTAATTTTGAATGGAGTGAAATCTGTTTACTATTTACTCCTATGCAATCCTATGCAACATGAAATTTTTTTTCGGGCAGGTTGATTTAGAGTGCACATGTGGACGCAATACAGTTGGTATATTTACTCACAGGAGACTCTCTGTGTAAGTCCTTTTGTCTCCGTTGTTGTATCTCTTATCCAACGGAGCACTGCATAAAGTTCCTTCAAAATGCATTATGTTTTACGCTTCTAGCTGGTTCTTGTTTAAATGGTGGAATTTTGCATATCTTTTAGATCTGTGGGTACCGCTGTAGCTGCCTTTGTCCTTGCAGTCCTTGAGGGAGTCACACAGCCGGGGGTTTGGTTTCCAGAAGAGGTAATGCACAATGGCAGGATGATTTATGGTAAAAATTGTCACAGGGGAGTTTATCTTTTAAAACTTCAAGAGCTTTCTTCTAATCTTTTGTACAGCCTGAAGGAATAGCAGTTGAGGCAAGGGAAGCTCTTCTCGAACGTGCTTCCCAAGGAACAATAAACTTTGTAATGAACAAGTAATGATTCTCATCCAGAAGTTGAACTCTGTTCTTTTCTAATTCTATATATCTTTTTGTTTGTTGCAATGGCTGATTTTTCTTCTCTCAATAGACCACCATGGATGGTGGAAACAGAACCAAAAGAGATTGGATTAGGAATCTACGTATGAGAATACAGAAAAGGAAGCTGAACTATCGTTCAATTTTCATCTTCAGATTTGCTTGCAAGGTACAGAATTTTTAAGTATTGTTTGTTATCTAGTTATCAACAATTGTTAATGTTTTTTTAAGTGTATGATTGTGATTCAACTAATCTACCAAGTATTTTGTATTCTCTCAGGTTTTAGAAGCTCAGAATTTTTAGATACAATATACAACATTGGAATGTTGAAATTACTTGACCAAGTACCATCTTGGAGAAATGCTTATTTTTTGTTCTTTTGAGGAAATATATCAAATTACATTATTACACATTTACACCATTGATTATCATATGTTTGTATATTAGTATAGAGTAATGTTATGTACAAATTTTATACCTTAATTAATGTGGCAGATGATAATGACATTCATTAATACGTACAATCAAATTATAACTTAGTAATAAAATAATAAAGTTAATAACTATATCACACATGACTGTTATTGATAAAGATTCCAACAATTGGGTTATGAAATGTGTATTTTAAATTTATAAAAAAAAGGGCATAAATTTGTATGTCCCACTTGTCATAGTTTAAATAATTTAAATAATCATTAGGAGTTTAGTAAATAAGTATACACATTCTTTGCCAATGGAAAAGTGGTTTGAATCCTTGTAGCATACATTTTTCCTACTAAACATATCCAGGTAGCTTATTGGGTAGAAATTGTTCATTGTTGAGGTAGTATAAATAAAATTGTGAATTTGTAGTATTTAAAAAAACACTCCACTTTTCTTGTTATTCATATTTATTTGGAAACAAGGAGAAAACAAAGTAGTGTCACACCATATTAATATTATTACTAAGCAGCAACACTGTTAATCCATTCATTTATGTATTCGAAAACAAGAAACACTAAAAATTTCAACAGTATTATTCATTCAAACCATGAAGATAGATCAATAATCAATAAAAAAAATGACGTAATAATAAAACAACAAAAATGCTATTACTCTTCTATCTATACTAATATTGAGATTAGTATCATTCTGTTTTCGTTTTCAAATGGAAAAATCTATAATAGTTTGTCGTCATTATGGCATTCAGGGAAGGGGATATAACTTGAAAATGGAACAGCACAATATATAAAGTAAAACACCAGGAGGCTTTCATTCAAAATTACACACTGTACAAACAAATAACAAATTTTCACCAGGGTAATAGTACAAAGAAAGAAACTATATTGACATAATGAACAAAAAATTAGAACAAATCCTCCACAAAACGTGTACAATCAAAAACAAAATAAGTACTACCTATTAGATGTGGCTTTTCGCAATCCATTGAGATCCCAACACCACGTAGATACTTCGAGCATACATATGATAAAATTGCCGATGCTCTCAGGTTTCTAGGCTGCATTATAGCCTCATCACGTCACCATAAATTACAATTAATTTACATATTTCAAACAGTTAGACATTCCCTCTATTGCAGAATCTTGTAATTTAGTTTGTCTCTTTAATTTTTTTCTTTCTTTACCTTCTTTTTCTATAAAAAAAAATGTTGTTAGTAAGCTCCAATTCCTTTTTAAGACTTGGGCAATCCTTAGAATTTTCACAAACAAAACTTTTTGGTTAGAGAAAATCTCTTTAGAAGAACTAACCACAATTATCAGTTGGGCTTACAACAATCCGATAACTCCATTGGCACTAGCTCTTCGATGGCGGCCTAAATCATTTCCCATCAGCAGTATCTGCTGTTTGAGGATGTATGCAGATTGCAGCTAATTGAATGAATTCCTCATTTTGTTTATAGCTCAATCAGCAAACATGAGATTCTTATGTACCATACTGTGACAAAGTTGTCAAGAGTATCTGTTTGATCGAGTCTCTTCTGAACATCTACTGGCTGATTTACAATATGAACACCAAACTTCTCTCCTCTGTTGCCTATGGCTGCTGCTTTCAAATGGATAATTTTGAGTGTGTGTTCTGGATGTGTTGCTTCCATTTCGGTTTTTTTGGGCATTCCTTGTTTCTTCCTCAAGATCATACCATGATCGCTGAAAAAAGATAAAACATATTTTTACTACATCAATAGATCAATACTATTCTTGCACAAAAAGGAATAATAAAAGAATAATCAACAAATCCTACAGTATGTAGTTGAACAGCTTCAGTGACAGGAACAAATAAAATTGCAGCATTAATCAAGAGCTAAGAAGGAAATCTTTGCAAGTAAATAAGGGCATGCCAGTTCATAAAATGAATAGGCAGCATGGACCAGCTAGCATAGAGAATGGCTGGTGATGAAAGGCATTCGGGTTACCATGTAGCATATCGCTTGTGGAAGCAAGAAATAAAGATATATAGATTTTAAATGAAATCAATAATTTGCAACAAAAGGCTGGAAGCACTAGAAGTTTAAGCTTAAAAATTTAACAATTCACAAACATAACAAACAAAAATCATGACTTATTATAATTTTAATCAATACAATGGACAATTTGAACGCCTTTGATACTATGTCTAGTTATCACATAAGACACAAAATTATAATCATAGGCAGTGGCTTAACTATCATTTTTATACTCTAACAAAGGATTACACGTTGCTTCTAGTTTACATTGACATTGTGAGAAGCTAATTTTTATTAGATATGGTTGAGGTCCCAAATTTAATTAAGGGCTCAAAAATAGCATTTATACACTAAAAATGTATACAAGTGAAGTCTTTTAGGTTCTTGGTTCTCTAAGCTTCAACTTCTCTTTAAAATCAAGATAGGTTAATTTTAATGATAATTGAAAGATAAATTGCAAAAACGGGTCAACACCAACCAAAAAAGGCATAGCCACATACAAAATATTCTTATAAGTAACACTGCTCCACTAAGGCTGCACAGAACAACAGGCACACTATTGCAAGACTATTCAAAGCTCCAAGCTGGCCAAGTATTCAGTCAACTGCACTTTTGTTGTGGACGCTAATGTTGTGGACCCATTTATTGGTAGAGATATACTAGACGGATCTAGTAGGATAATTAGCTGATATTTAGCTAAAATAGAATTATAATAAAAGAAGGATTCTATAAGGATC
>JAVXUL010000008.1:1618051-1636769 GCA_035590515.1 Trichilia minutiflora | reverse complement strand
GCTAGTGTCACAACAGGGGCAGTTTTTCTGTTTTTGCTGAGCTTTGCTTCTAGTCGCGTTCTAATTTGCTGGAAATGTTCCTCTTCAACTTCAAAATCATCAAATTTCATTCTTGACCTATTTAAGAACATAAAAATACAAATCAAATAAAATTCATCCATAAAATACAATTTATCACATTATGAGTGGAGCTCATAGAATAATAAATTTCATAGAATAATGCTCAGTGGAGCTCTTTAAATTCAATCTGTTTCTGGATAATGTTAATATGGTTCTATTTTATATATGAAACATTCTCTACACATTATGAATGCTACAAAATTTTAGGGATACTCTCTCTGTTGATTGTTAATGAAAGCTGCGTTTCTGTCATTTTTAATGGCTAAAAATGCATTTACGAGAAACTTCTTGTGGTATCACCTTTATAGCTCCAGATACAACTCCAAATGTCAATTCTAATGAGTGTTATTCTTTCTAAGCAATTACAGGAAACTCGTAATGAACTTAATTTATCTTTCCCATCTTAATTGGACTGTTAAAATTAGCATAGAAAACAGACGAAGAAATTCATAAGTACCATAGTTAATTCAAAGAAACTCATAATTATCACTTCCAAGTGAAGAATACGTTGATTCATTGATCATTTCTCTTAAAGGCTACGAAATCTCAGAGGTTTGGTCAATTTTAATTATCCAGCATCCAATTACATTATCTTGCATCCTTCATTCTTTGAAGAAACTGTAGTATAAAAGTACAAGCTATTTATTAGAGTGATGCTTAAATGATTGTTATTAGCGTTGGCATGACTGCTTGATTTATCTACTCAATAATTCAACTCAACAGAACCTCATTTTCAGGAATTTAACTCAGGTGAGAAGTGCTTATGGGGTTCTAGGGGCATCAACTGTCAGTGCTTGATTTGGAACTATTCCATTCTTCTGGAATTGGGGAATGGCAGCCATGAAAAAGCTTCTTCCTGCTGCAAGGTTTTTTTACTGAGAGTTCAAATTCTTGGCCAGACGTTGTTGAGCACTTGTTATGTTTGGTATTAAACTTCTTTACTTAATAAAATGATTATAAAACAAAACCTATTCGGTTAACTAATAGTGAAATTCATGAATAAATGTTTATCAAACTGTATTTAATGATTCTGTGATGATGCTTCATTAATGTTAACTATTCAATTCCTGAGCCATCGATTATGTTCCATATTTCGTAAAACTTATCGGTAAGAACTACGAAATAATGGTTCACTGGAAATTGGTTTGGTTGACATCAATTTAACGTGACAAGCTTTTGTTTTAGCTCCTAATATTAAGAATATGTAGTTTCAAATAAATCTTTCAGGAATATCTAAAAGACCGAAGCAAAGTCCGACGGTTCAATTGTTTGATCCTGTGGTCTGAGCATTTGATGGGATTGCTGGAGAACGTGTAACAAGGAGGGTTAGATATCTTTCATTGATAGCTCTTATTAAATTCTATTGGACCTTTTCTTAATTTTGAACCGACTGAAATCTACTTAGTGTTTACTACCATGTGCAATCCTATTTGACATGACATTTTTTTTTTAATCCTGACAGGTTGATTTAGAGTGCACAGGAGGACGCAATACAGTTGGTATATTTACTCGCAGAAGACTCTGTGTGTCAGTCCTTTTGTCTCCATTTTTCTCTCCTATCCAACAGAGCACTGCATATAAATTCCTCCTAAATGCATTTTGTTTTATGGTACTAGCTAATTCTTGGATAAAAGGTGGAATTTTGTATTCCTTGTAGATGTGTGGGAACTGCTACAGCAGCTTTTGTCCTTGCAGTTCTTTAGCGAGCCACACAGCCGGGGATTTGGTTTCCAGAGGAGGTATGCACAATGGCAGGATAATTTGTAGTCAGAAATGTTACCTTTAAACTTTATGACATTTCTTCTAAATTTTTGTACAGCCTAAAGGAATTGCTGCTGAGGCAAGGGAAGTTCTTCTCAAACGTGCTTCCCAAGGAACAATAAACTTTGTAATGAACAAGTAATGATTCGTATCTAGAAAACTCTTGTTATTATTTTCAATTCTATTTTTCCTTTTGGTTTATTGTAATGGTTGATCGTTCTTCTCTCAATAGACCACCATTGATGGTGGAAACAGAACCAGAAGAGATTGGATAGCTGAACTATCGTTCAATTTTCATCTCCAGCTTTGCTTACAAGGTACAGATGTTCAATCATTATTTGTCACCTAGTTATCAACAATTGTTAATGTGTTTTAAATGTATCATAATGTTCAACCAATATACCTTGTTTTATGTATTCTCTCCGGTTTTAGAAGCCATAGAATTTTTAGATACACTATACCATTGGAATGTTGAAATTATTTGACCAAGCACTCTCTGGGAGAAGTCCTTATTTTTTTATTTTTTTGGGAAAATATATCAAGTAACAATACATATTTACACCTTTGATTATCATATGTTTGATATAGTAGAATAGAATAATGTTAGAGAAAACAAAATTAAGATACAAAATTTATACTGTCATTGACTTGTACAATACAATTATACCTTGGTAACCAAATAATAAAGTTAATAATTAGTTCACACATGAAAATTTATATTTCAAAATTTATAAAAAGGGTATAAAAATTTATGTTCTTATTGTTATAATTTGAATAATCTGAACCGATATTATTCATTCAAACTATGAAAATAAAGAAATAATAAAAAATGACGTCATAAATAAAACAATGATGCTATTACTCTTCTATTTATATTAATATTGAGATATAAATTGGTAATCTTAATATTATTCCCTAATTTATATATTTTTATTCTGTTTTCGTTTTTCAAATCAAAAAATCTACAATAATTTGTGACCATATTATGGTACTTGTGGTCATATGCCCCCGATATCAACTTGAAAATGGAACGGCAGAAAATATAAAGTAAAACAGCAGGAGGCTCTTCATTCAAAATTTCATTCGTAGTCAAAGTCAAAGGAAATACATTACAAACAAACAACAAAAGTTCCACTTGGGTAATGGTACGATGAAAGAAACTATATCGACTTGATGAACAATAAATTAAATCAATCCTCCTCTATACGGGTATGATCAAAACCAAAAAGAGTATCACCTATTAGTTATGGCTTTTCGCAATCTAATGAGATCCCACCACCCCTTAGCTCAATATACTTCGTGGCAATGTAAGATAAAACTGCTGATGCCCTCAGGTTTCTCGGTTGCATTGTGGCATTTCATCACATCTGCATAAAACTACCCTTCAACTTACACATTTCAAACAGTTATAACATTCCCCTCTATCCCAGAATCTTGTAATTAAGCTTGTCTCTTTAATTTTTTTTATTTTCTTTTTTTCCTTCTTTTTCAATAAAAAAATCTCGTTAGTAAGCTGTTAATCCTTTTGTAAGACTCGCACAATCTTTACAATTTTGACAAACAAAACATTATGGTTAGAAAAAATCTCTTTAGAAGGACTAACCACAATTATGAGTCAGACTTGTAACAAGCTGGTACCTCCATTGGCACTAGCTCTTTGATGGTAGCATAAATCATTTCCCACCAGTGGCGTCGGCTGTTTGACACTGTATGCAGATTGCAGCTAATTGAATGAATTCCTCATTTTGTTTATAGCTCAATCAGCAAACATGAGATTCTTATCTTCCATACTTTGACAAAGTTGTCATGAATATGTGTTTGATTGAGCCTCTTCTGGCCGTCTACTGGTCGAGTTACCATGTGACCTCCAAACTTCTCTCCACTTTCGCCTGTTGCTGCTTCTTTCAAATGGGTAGTTCTGAGTGTCTATGTGTGTTCTGGATGTGTTGCTTTCATTTCGTTTCTTTTGGGCATTCCTCATTTGTTCCTCAAGATCATACCTTGATCGCTGAAAAAGGATAAAACATATTTTACTATATGAATTCTATTCTTGTCCAAAACAGAGAGTAACAAAAGAATAATCAACAAATCATACAGGTTGTAGTTCAACAGTCTCAGTGACCGGAATAAAAACAAATAAAACTGCATAGTGTTAATCAAGAGCCAAGAAGGCAATCTTTGCAAGCAAATAAGGGCATGCAAGTTCATAAAATGAATTGGCAGCATGGACCAGGCCCAGCATAGAGAACAGGAGGTGATTAAAGGTATTCAGGTTAGTATGTAGCATAACACTCGAGGAAGTAAGCAATAAAGATATTTAAATTTTAAACGAAATCAAACAATTTACAAGAAAAGGTTGGTCAGGGTTAAAAGTTTAAGCTTAAAATTCAACAATTCACAAATATTAAAAACACACACACACACACACAGAGACACAAATCATTACTTATTATAATCTTAATCAATACAATGGGCAATTTGGATGCCTTTGATATTATGTACAGTTATCACATAAGCCACAAAATTATAGTCATAGGCAAGGGCCTAATGATCATTTTTATGCTCTAACAAAGGAGTAAATGTGGCATGGTAACAGAATGCACATGCTTAGAGTTTGTCAAAATAATGTATAAGGAGAGTGTTAGAATATTTTTAAGACCTTGGTAGGATGTGATAGTACAGTATATGCCTCCCCAATTATTTTAAAAAGTCTGTCAGCATCTTTGTGGACTTCTTCTCCAATCTCCTTCCAAAGCCCATCATCTCCATTATCACTTCTAACCAAGGATTGACCAGCCTACATCAACAATGGATTTTTTAGACGGTCAATATGAGTAAGCATGTAAGCAAAGCATATAATGTAAAAAACCTTGTCAGGATGATGTCGAAGTGCAGCTTTCCTATAAGCCTTCTTGATGTCTGATGCTGAAACAGATGGTTCAATTCCTCTGCCACATTATACAAAATACATGTGATCTTAAATCTCAAGATTAAAATACTGTAGTTGCCACCAGTTACAAACTTCACCAACTGTTCAGCATATTTTAAAATCCACAAGGAAACTGACATTATGTTACATATAAATTTAAAAGCATAATAATTTATAACTTGTATTTTAGTAACACCTGGATAAAACCCTACAGAGAGAACCTAGGAATCAAATGAAGGCTTAGTGGTGCCAAATTCATCCCTCTCCTTTCCAAAATACCTTCCTCTCATCTCTATAATATAATTTTATTCAAACATCAAACTTTTAAAACTGTAACCCTATATAATGGAGACAGATTCAAGAGCCTATACAATCCTGAGAAGAGGCTCAGACTGCCATTAAGTGTGCAACAAAATTTTATGAAGACTTGGGAAGACAGGTTGCATCACAACAAGTGGAAGGGGATAACTGATAAGTATGATGATGTTAAGCTTGAAACGAGAGTCTCCATTAATTATGTTGCATCTCCCAAAGATCTGCAGAACCTAGATGCTCTGATAGATGATTACGTTGAAGTTTCTTTGAACAGTAACTTTCAAAAGGAACTCGAGGAAAGAAACATGAAGTCTTCTAAATAGAATTAAAATATTGACACTAAATAGAAACTTCTCCTCTAGACTATTAAATCACCAAAAATGGGAAAAATAATTAACAAGAAGACACTGAAAAAAGAGAGAACAATAAAAGATACTTCCAAGACGAGGAAACTATGGTTTCTGCAGATAGAAAAATGTTTGGTGCTGTTACATGTATAAGAAGAACGATACTTCAAAGCAGACAGTGATTATTAAATGACATTGTTGGTGCGGTTGGCATATGCATAATCCGAGGATTTATTGGGAGGCTGGGTGCAGGAATCTCAGATATCTCAGGAAAACAGTTGGAATCGGAATTCTATTTAAAAATGATAACATGATGGATGTTGTAAGCTTATCTGATGCTTCATGGGCTAATTCTAAAGCTGAGAAGAGATTTGTAAAATAAAAACAAAATGTTGAAGCCAGGTCTAATGCAGAGGTAGAATATTGTACTATGGCTCATACATCTTTCAAACTTATGAGGCTAAAAAATCTAGGAGTGAAACTATGTGACAAAATAATGCGTTATTCCTGTTACCTGATAGATCATAAGTTAACATATACCGTTTGAAATGGCAATACACTGTTGTACAGTTCCCTTGTGCAAAATGGGAATTAAGTAAGTTAAAGCAACTTTGTCATGTTTCAAAAATTTAATCCCATACTTCAGAAAGTGCACATCACTAGGCATTTAACACACATTATAAAACCTTCGTGCATCGGACTTTCCAGGGTAACTTTCATTCAAAGAAAAAGGAAAAAGGAAAAACTTACAGAATAAGGTACATATCCGAGGGGATATCCTTCCTGGCTTCTTCCTCTATTGCAGTAAGCCGCATTCGAGATTGTCTGAGATCGCTTACCAAGTTAATTGATCTATTTGATGCTCCGGACTGACTATCCTTCTCCACTTGCTTAGTGAGAAGGGCTATAAGTCTCTGAAGATCATTAGCTGCCTGTCCATAATCCCTAATCATCTCGTACAAAGTGGCCCTTCTACAAATTGCCTGTGGTGTTAAACAGATCACACATATTAACTAATTGGATTTTAAAGGAAAACGACTGCAATTTTGCCTGAAAACAACACTATCTAAAAAGAATAATTTTGACCAAAACTGACAAACAAATAGATAGACAGATCAAAATCAAAGAAATTAAAGAAGTAGATTGTTAGTGAAAGATGCTAATGATCACACTTAAAATTAAAGCAAATGATATACTTTGAACACAAAATACAAATTCATGCTATCAAATGCTTAAAAGCAAGGAAGAATTAGAACCCAAAATAAATTGCCTCAACTCCAGGTCAATTGAAAAGTTTACTCATACCTATTCTCACTTTCAAATTGAATCCATCACCCATTTCAACATTATCTTGAATCGAGAAACAAACTTAAATACTGATAGCAGTTAAAATTAAGCAACCGGATAGGGAGAGCATTACAGAAAAATAAACAAAAAAAGGATACTGCCTTCCTTTGGACAGGAAAAGAGAGGAAATATGTAAAAACAAATTTCTGAAGCACATTCCAGATTTGCAGCTTTAGCGAATAAGAGGTTTAAGAAAAGGAAGACACAAGAAAAATAAAATAAAAGCAAGAACAGAAAACAAAAATCAAAGCTTGTAAGGAGTTCAAGTCAATCAATAAAATGCAGATCAGATTAGATACTGCAGATTTGCTTTTGAGAATATGCGTTACTAGACTTCTTATATTTGCAACCATTTTTGAATTCCCAACTTTCTTGTATCATGATCATGTCATGATATCTCCGAGGAAGATTCACATTTAGAACTAGCCACAATCATTTTATTACTCGTCTCAAACTACAAATTAGCCCATCAGCACTAGTAATATGATCCACCTAAGAAGTACAAATTGCTTAGAAGGTACATTTTAGTTTGATACTTAATCAATGGGATTACTTTGCTGCCAAGCAAGAACAGCCTCCCAGAAGCACTCCTTGCCTGAAGTACTCATTCCAACTTCTATCACATAAACGGGCAAGTGGATTCAAAACCAATGAAAAACTTCATGGGCAAAGTTCAATTTTTTCAGAGAACCAACGACGCCCCACAAATTTTCTCTGCAAAATCATTTAAGAGTTGCAAAAGAATTAGTTCAGAAAAAAAACCTTCAGATAATTTCCATCCAGAGCGATAGCTAAGTTGCAATCAGCAATAGCATCAGTTATATGGCCCAACGTTTTGTATGCAGCAGCACGGTTACAGAAACAAATAGCTGCAAAAGGACGCCACTCCATGGGGCATGATAAAGCAGCAGTATAATGTTCAACAGCTTCAGAATATCTTCCTGCTTGGAATGCTTCATTCCCTGCGACCTATCATAAAATTAAAGAAAAAACTGAATTTATACTCAAAAACAGAAATATCTGGAAGCAACATAAATCATTTCATTCTTTCACTGCTAGGATCGAAAATTGAACAAATAAAGCATTAAAAAAAAAAAGAGATAGAGAATCAAAGTGCAGAACAGGAATACCTTGTGGCGTAAGAGCTCACGAACAGTGCCAGCTAATGGTAAAAATGACTCCAACATCTTTCCTCCAATCCTGGGAAAAAAAAAGGCAGCAGTAAGATTATCGTGGTGTAACAATTAAAAGAGAAAGAAATGAAATGCAAACAAGAATTATGAATTACCTCAATTCTTGCTTCTCGAGTGAAGCAATGGCCTCCTCCAGCCTTCCCTGATTAACATAGGATTTGAAAATTAACCGACACCGCCAAAGCATAAAGGAAGCATCCTTTGCAGATGCGGAACCATCTAACTCCGTTAACTGCCCACAGGCATCCAATGGAGGAGAATTTTTTTCGGCAGAATTAAAGGTCTGCTCACACAGCTGAATTACCTCTTCATACTTTCGTAGCTGTTAGATTAAAGAATAGTTAACTCAATTCTGATACCATTTTGATGCAATAGTAAATGCTTACAGGTAATGACTCTAGACCAGAAACAATTTCTGACACACAACAGAAGCAAAATTTCACGTTAAAATAATGTAAAAAGCAAACACAGACCAAGAAAAGAGCCTCCGCTTTCATTTCAATTAACTGGTCTGAGTATGAACTTATCAACAAAGCCTCATCAATTACTCCCAAAGCATTCTCAGCATCATTGGACGTTTTATTCTGTAGAAGCTGAGCAGAGTGTTGCATGCATTGAAACACTTTCTGCTGAACAGGAAAAACATCAAATAAGTTACAATGCCATCGGACAAACAGTAAACTTCCTCTCTGTAGAGAAAATGATAGGAAATGGTATCAGTAAAAATTTAGCATATTTTATTGCAGATGTGAGAATCAAGCAAAATACAAATACCATTTCTACATTAGTAATCATATACTTTCAACACACATCCTAGGAGACTGTTACATCTACTGAAGATAACAACAGCAATTGAACAGCTAAAACCATGTGGATTTCAACAGAAAGAGAAGTTTCTGGTAACCGAGCCAATTCGACTCCTAAAACAGCTAATGGTGAAGAATGAACAAGCTATTTGTAGGGAAAGAAAAATAAAAATAACAGACAACTCTATGAGGTCAACCAACAAGTGATCAGTAGAGCGTCGCTTAAAAAATGAAATATTTTCTAGTCTTCCACATCATCCAACAAATGGCGTAAGATCCAGCGCCTTGTATGCACTGCCAATCATGCTATGGGGGCTGACCATGGCCAAGTCATTGCGTTAACTGCAAGCAGGGTGTGCTGAAGGCAGGGCAAGTGACTGAAGTCATAACAAGATAGATATTTTACAAAATAACTACTTTTGCCCCCTAAGCTGCTTGAGGGGAGATTTGATTTACTTTTGACAACAAAAAGAGAAACATAAAGAATCATCCAAGAGAGTTAATAACGCTGCTCAAACAATAAGATATGTAGATCAGAATGTATCAATAAAATAAAGCAGCCTTGGCTGATCATACATTAGCTCATTAGTTTAAATGTAATCATAAGAATCTTAACAGAATTCCAAACTAACTCTAGAAACAACGAGCACCTAACTTTCTGAGGACAATCAGCCAAGCAGGCCGAGACATGTATTTAAGAGTGACATACAAGAATGAAACAATGGTAATAACAATAACAAAGCTTCTAAACCAGCCAACACTTTAAAAAACTTTGTTACAAAGCAAAAGCAAAGATTCAATTCATACAGTCAATAAAATACTATTACTGACAGAAGTTAAATATGATATAACGATTGTAAGCTGACTAAATAGGAAGAATATCAAATTTAGTACCTGTGCCTTTTGAAGGCCATCAGAGGCCTCTACTGCAATTTTCTGGTCCACACAGATATCACTTCGCAGCTGCAAGCACTTTCTGAAATACTTTGATGCATCTTCAACTTCTCCAAGCGCAAGGTAACAACTTTTAGAAGGAAAAAGAAATACGTAAATATGGAGATATGACATTTGACAAAGATAAAGCACAATAAGGAGATATGCCCAATGCTGTTGTTCAACAAAAATAAAGCACAGTTACACTGATAATTGGAAAACAAATAGGGAAAGGAAACAATTCACCGAGAGCTAGATAAGCTTGTAGCAATAAAGAAAAATTACAAACTACAAAACTCCTATATATTTTATATACAAAATACCACATTCGAACATTTAGCAGCACAAAAAGCAATAGCAACTCATTTGAGCCCAAACAAAGAATTAAAGGCAATAAAATATTAAAGTAATACCAAAGTTACTCACAACATAGTCTAGTGCAACAGAAACATTTCAGTATCACTTCAATTATTATTACACAATTAAATAAATATGAGGTTATTTCAAAGTGCACTCCAAATGAATGGGAGAGCCTTACTTTGCAGCTCTAACTTGCACTCTGAGAAAATTTGGATCGAGGGCAATAGCTAACATACAGTCTGCTAGTGCATCTCTCATTTTCCCAAGAGACATGAGTGTTGCCGCGCGGTTGCTATAACACAGCATCAATGCCCTGAGACAACTTCGAGACGTCTCACTTTTAGATATGCAGTTTATCCCTTGTGTGTAACAATCCTCAGCTTTGGACAAGTTCCCATCAGCATAGGCTTGGTTTCCCCTAATATATATCATTTCAAAAGCAAAATGAACTTTAGGCTAGCAGATGGGATGAGTATATTTTACAGTCATCAAATCAAAGTAATAAACTAAAATTTACTATGAGGTAACATGAATCAGGAAAAAATCTAATGTGAGTTTCAGAAAAAGAATAAGAAATTAATTGGAATAAAGAAAAACCTTAATCGCCACTTCTCACATGCTTCCTGAGCTGCAATAGTTGCAGCAGAAGTCAAATTAGCCTCTTGCTTGATTTGCTGTTCTCTATCCACCTGAGAATTATATTCGACTTTAAATTGAGGAGAAACTTGATCTCCTTTGTCACCTTGCTGAGAAGACAAAAGCGGTGCAGCTCCACAGAATGAAGAAGATTGAACAGAGGAGGATTCATGCGGAACTTTCGCATGTGGAGTGTTATTAAAGGATTCATAACCAATTTTAACCAAATTTTTCTTTTTATGGTGGTGTTTTGATGTTGCTAAGTGGCCTTGACCAGTGGAAGAGGCAGCAAAGGTGAAGTTAGACCCACCTATTTCTTCGGAATGTGAAGGGAAACTGAATTGCATCCTGCTGTCACTATCTTGCCTCTGAATGCTTGCACTTGCACTTGCTTTGGTTTCAGCAGAATTAATAGGGCTATCAATGTTAAAATCAATCTCCTCATTTGCAGATTTAAAACTTTCAGTTTCCGCCCCAGAAACAGACTCTTCGGGAGGACCATCAGAACCAACATCTCTATCAGAGTGTTCCTCTTTTGTGTCCCTGCATTCCACATCCCTCTCATTTATATCCATACGCTGCGTTGCAGCAACCAAATCTTCATCTACTGCAGCAGTTGAAACTGTAGGTCGTGCTTCCATAGATGCATCATTGTCATTAAAACAGAAAGACTCATCTGATGCCAAAGATGTTTCTCTTGAACCTCGATTATCAACCAATGTTTCCCGATACGGGGAAATCTCCATTGGTGAATAAGATTCTGATGGCTCTTTGTTCTCCTGGGAACCACTTTCTGTGGAGGCAAAATCCTGTCTGTGCCACAGCGGGACGGAGATATGCTGCCTCAACTTTCCCCTCCTTTTCTTTACCTTTGTGTCTCCAACATATTCCCTCTTTGCACTGAATTCCATCTTCTCATTTGCACTAAATAATATGCTTGTAAAACTAAACTCATTCATTTTTTCAGGCCTATCAATACCACGAACTTTTGATACATTATCAACTGACTGAAAAAGCACACCACCAGATGAAAATGAAGACGATGACGAACCACTGTCACTTTGTCTTTCATCATCTTTTGGTTGGTCTACGGGATCTTGACTAGCACTAGCAGTCTTACCCTGCATTACTGATTGAAAAGCATATTCCGGGGGAACCAATTTTCCTGAACCATAAGACTTCGTGTCACCCAAATTTCCAGTTTGTTTATCCTTCACAAAGATTTGGGATGACATTCTTCCCATGTCAGCTTGACCAGCAAAATCACTGGTTATACCTCCAATAGTACACTTCTTCCCCATCTCATTTGACAGTACATTCTCTCTTTCTCCAACAAGATAATCGCTACTACCTATATAGCTACTAAAACAAAAGCCATCCTTCTTATTGCTTCTTACATTGCCATCCTTCTCCTTAGTTAAATTCAAGTTCTTCATTCGATCCAGAAGTTCATTTGACGCAAAAGAATCACCATTTTTTTTACTATTACCATGAACAAACTTCTTCACATCCTTCTCTTCTCTATCTTTAATACTCAGTTTCTTCTTCAACTCATTTTCGAGTTGGGTTTCCACACTGTGAACACCACCCTTAAAGACAAACTTGCCACTTTCATTTGCACTTAAGTTAGAATTCTCATTACCATCAATTTTCAACTTTCTCAGATCTTCTTGTAGCTTCAATCCGTCAAAATTATCTTTACTGCTTCCAAATACAAACCCCCCTTTATTATTTTCATTAAATAACTCATTCTTATTTTCCCCAAACACAAATGCATTAGAATCAAAACCCGATTCATATCGAAACGGGTTGAAACCGGGACAGTCCCCAGATTCTGAAATCCCGGGAGCTTTCATTTTCTGGGAATCCGATTGCTTTCTTACCTTAATCAGTCTAGCCTTCGAGGATCGAGAAGCTGTTGGCGAATTGGAGCCATAATTTACATCATTTGCATTTAAATTCGAAACTCCAGAAATTTTATCCACCAAATTTGGAGAAGGATTCATTGTTTGCAACGAATACGACGATGAACTTTTTTATATGCCAAAAGGGAAAGAATGAGATACCTGTCTGTTGGGGTTGGGAGCGCTATCAACACCGGCAATATGTCACGTCAAAGTGGAAGTCAGTCAGCGTATCAGACGGATAAGAGTTAATCAAACCGCTAATAACATAGATGATCAAAATAGAAAGATCAATGATCGATCTGGTGATTCGTTTCTCTGTGATTTGAAGGAGAGGTAGACAGAAAAAGCTTCACTGTTCCACCGATTCTTGTTTTGATCTCCTGAAAATGCTTTGGAAATAAAAAACTTTTCCATTATTTTTTTTTCATTTTTTTGGTTAATTTTAAGGGTGGTTTTAGTATAATTATTTGTTTTTAGAATTTTTTATTGAATAAAATAAATTAAATATTAATGTAAAATAAAACTTTTATAGACAAAATATTGAAAAGTAGGGTTGTCAAAAATACTAACATGTCAAAAAAAAATTTCAATTGCATTCAATACATTTTTTCTTTTAAAATTGCTATATATAAAGGATTTTTTTAACAAATTAAGGCTCCATATTTATTATTTATACTAATTAATATTTAAATAATAATAAATAATAAATTATAATTTATCAAATATAGAAATTTTAACAAATATTTTAAACACGCTTATTAGCAAAATTTATATATAAAATTTCATACAATTTTAAATACAAATTGACTTGATAACAAATATGTTAATTTATTTCTTTTTCTTATAAAAATATAAAATATATAATTTTAATATATTATTGAGTATAAATAATCATTTATTCATTAAATTGTTAATTATTCAAATAATTAATATAGTTTGATATAAAGTCTCAACCTATTTTAATAATTAAATTTGTGAAATGAATTGGTCATAATATTAAATGTGTTATTTCTTAAAAAGAAAATATTTTTTTGAGATAAAATTTGTAAGTAACTATATTAAATAAGTAAAAAAAAAAGAGCAAAAATTAATTGTTGGAGGAGGGTGTATATAAGTACGTTATGAATTATTTCATACATAATAATAAAATTATTTTATAGTAATTTAAAATTAAAAAATATTTTATTGATCATGAAAAATTATAAAATTATTTTAAATTCACATTTTGTTTTAATTTTCCGCCATATTATATTTAAACAAGTATTATTATAATTGTTTACATAGGAAGCTCCAAGTGTCTCGTTTAGAATCATTATTATAAGTAAGTACATGTACAAAATAATATAATATTTTACTAAATAAACAATTAATTAATTAATCTAAGAATTAATTAATAATAGTGTACAAAATATTACAAGTTGAACCAACTAATATTTAAGTAAAAATAAGTTTATTTGGGTTTATAATTAATTTAAAAAAGAAAAGAATAAAAAACAAATATACCTTTGTTTGCTTATTTTCATTTTTCAAACCTATATCTAACACATTTTTGTAAACTTTAAATAGAAATTAAAAATATTAAGGAAA
The DNA here is from genome assembly GCA_035590515.1 of Trichilia minutiflora. Classification (NCBI taxonomy): domain Eukaryota; kingdom Viridiplantae; phylum Streptophyta; class Magnoliopsida; order Sapindales; family Meliaceae; genus Trichilia; species Trichilia minutiflora. Next base: position 1,622,528 of record JAVXUL010000008.1, on the reverse strand, counting down.
AAAAAAGAAAGAAATTCAAATATAATATCGTTAAGGACCCTTTATTTTTCTATTATTACAAAATCAAGCAAACAAGAAACCTCATTCCTCAAAATAAACCGAAAACAAGCGTCGTGAGATGTGGCCATACAATACGCACTACAACGTTTCGTTCATCATCTTCTCCATCCTAGTAACCAGATTATTAATTCTATTCTCCGACAATCATTCCGGTCAACAATCTACTTCTCCGATCAAACAGTTCGCCGTAATCGCTGTCCCAACCCGTTGCCTTTATCTGATCCAACGGCACCTCAATTGTCGTTCTAACTTTCTCTTCTTCTACTTTGTCCTTAGTTGCAGAAGCCTCGTCTAAGCATTGTAAAAGCTCACAATTATTAGATTTAGGGTTCCATTCGATCTTATCAGTGTAGATATCCGGACTTGGAAGCGGTATTCTGCATGGAAGGCCGTTGATCTTTAACCAGTACCGGAGCTTCGCCTTGTTGAAAGCTTCTTCTCCGGCAGAATCATTCCACAAAACGACGGTGTGTGTGTCGTAAATGTATTTCTTGGCGTTCTCTAATCTCTTCCATGGTAAACAACCCACTTCCCAGCAGAACCTTTTCTCCCACGTCGGCACACTTCGTGGTGGTCGTTCGGAGGAGGCAATCCTCCGTTGAACGTAACAACCGCCGCGATCCGCCATTAATTACGGGAGAGAATTTTTTTTCCAGTTTTATCTGTAATAGTCAAAACAGTGAGCGAGTTTAAAAGCTGCATGGTTTCAAACTTACGTACGTACGTAGGATGTTATTTATAGAGCAGTGTGATTGTGTGAAGAAGAAACGGACTTTGTTACGGTTTTATGGTCTCGTTGGGATTAGGTATTCCTTATACGATTAGACCTTTGGTTTTAAATACTTTTAATTTATGATCATTTTTAATAAAACAATTAAATTATAAAATATTTAATGGAAACAAATTATAAATTGATTGGTAATTGATTTTTTAATTACTAACTTAGGAGTAAATTTTGTTAAAATTGTAAATAGTTAACGCGGTTCATTTCTACTAAATAAAATAAAAATTAATTATATATAAATATTAAATATAATTTTTGAAAGACCAAGCATGTTTTCTATCTTGTATATATTAACTCTACATTTCAAAAATTCCAAATTTATAAATAAAAAATAAATTAATTTCTTATAATTAATGTTCTTGATGAGTTACTAATATAAGATGGAATGTTTTAACTTAAAATTTTGGGTAGGATATATTAAATTAATTTTTAATTTAAAATAATGGCATATATTTTAATTTATTAATCTTATGTAATATAAAGCTACATAGGTAGAATTGCTAAGTTTATGTGATCAAATGATCCTTTTAACTTTAATTTTAAATCATTAAATTATATAATAAATTAATGAATGAAATTTTATTTCTCTAATTAGACCAGAGCTTAGAGGAGAACTTCACCTTAAGGTTTCAATTTTCTAAAGCTATATATTTGTACCAATCAATCAATCAAAATTTTATGTAAAAAAAAAAATCATTTCAGGTTACTTGTTCAAAATTACAATTTGTTCGATTTTAAGTTTGAATGTGAGAGTGTGTATATATATATAATATAAGACACCTTATGTTTGCAGTTTTAACTTTCATTAACAGACGGTGTTATGAAGAATGTCTTTAACAAATTGTGTCATTAGTTAGGTTTAATTTTCTACAGGATTTTCGTGATGCTTGATTACTTTTTACTTTCAAACTTCAAATTTTGACTCGAATTCTTGAAAATTGATCTGATTTGATTAAGAAAACCAACATAAAGAGGTAAAGATATATAATGAATAACCTCAAATCCTCTGAAAATTATGATGAAATACAAACAAAATGGTACTTTTGAGGTTATAACTCGTTAATACAAAAAAAAAAGCACTAGCAACAAATGAATACAAACCCAGAAAAAACTGCAGAAGGCAGCAACGTGTAAGTTGATCTTTAAGTAGCTGTCTAATTTCTTAAAATGCTGTAGTTTCACGTGTGCATGTGGTGCTGTTGCTTTTAATCTATTACAGTGAAAGAGAATCACTTGCTGAAGTTTGTAATGATGGTGATACTTTAAAAAGGTCGGGAGCTAAATGGGTTCTCATAACTGAAACTAACACAAATAAATAGATAGCCATAAAGAAAGAATAGTGACAAAAGATGTTTGACTTCATATGTATACATATATATATACACACACATGTTACAATCTTTCCTAAGGGTTTAAAAACAACAGATTACAATCACAAAACGATAAAAACAAAAAATAATTGTAAACGTAAGTTTAAATTGTAGAATTTGACAAAAGTTTGGAACCACTATGAATTTCATATTAGTTTTTATCTTATTTTATATAAGTTCTTTAAAATGTTATAATATAATATCATAATAGTTTCAAACAATATAAATATATTATGAACGTATTCGAAAATTATGATCCAACATATAAATCGATTTTAGCATAACAGAATTAGGTAACAGTGGAATAAGTTTTTCTCGTTGAAATCAACAGATCATTTACAGTAAAATTCTTCTATTGAATTCATTCCACCAGTCCAGTAGTATATCCCCATTCAAAAGAAACCTTATTATTTAGAGCCAACTTTTTTGTTATATAGTCTGTTCGCTTCAAATGTAGAATTGATCTTCGATTTACGTGAAGTGCGAAAATAAAGATTAGGTAAATAATAAACAACGATAAAATACTTGAAAAGTAATCTAAATAACAAAGATATTAGATTTACATATAAATCTCTGAGATATATAAAGAAAAAATCATGAAAAAGAAGAGAAATTTCATTATAAAAATAAGAAGAAGGTTGTATATAACTTAGAGCACATATTTATAGAAATAAATAAGTTATGGACTACACCCACGAAACTAAATGAATTAACATATGTCATATACTCATATGTATACAATAACTGAGTTAATGTATCTCATATATATGCCATATGTATATCGACATATATATTAATATTTAAGTATTACATATGGATTAATTACAAACTTGACATTACATTTCCTGATTCAGCATTCCATTATACTCCAGTCTGCATTGGAGGCCTAACTTCAACTACGCCACAGACTGTTTATGAGAAGCAATGGTCATGTTTGCAAAGCTCTCAACTGTATCTGAAACTCCATTAGCAACTTTTCTGGGTATTGTATAATATTTTTATTGTTTGAAAAGATTTATTTCATACTTGTACTTAAATATGTTAATAACTTCCTGTTGCAACATTCCCCTTGTTTCTGTAGCTGTAAATTAAGTTGTTATAGCGACTACCTCCCTTAAAGGAAGAGATGGTAAAACATAAAAGCAACTCTGAAACTATTTATGAGAAGCAATAATTATGTTTGCCAAGCTCTCGGCAGCTGTCTCTTAAACTCCATTAGCAATTTTGCTGGGTATTGTATAATATTTTTATTGCCTGGTAAAGATTGGGTATAGATTAGTTTCACACTTGTACTTAAATCTCTTAATAACTTCCTATTGTAACATTCTCCTTGTTTCTGGAGATTGATTTGTTATAGCAACTACCTCCCTCAAAGAAGAGATGGTAGAACATAAAAGCAACTCTGGAAGAAAGGATGCTGCATAAAAGCAACTCTAGAAGAAAGGATGCTGCATTGTTGAAATTAGGCTGATTGCATTCTCACTTGCTGACGGCATCAAGAGAGATCGATTCTAGAAAATATTTGTCGTTATTAGATGTATGCATTTTTTGGCTGTATTGTTGAAATTTTATAACGATTACGACTGCCTATAACACTGCATATTTTCTAGATTTGATCGGATTTAGTTGTACCTGAAAATAGAGGACGAAGAATGAAAATTTCTACCCTTACACCTACCGCCTACGTATCAACTTTGTAAGTATACACCCTTGATCGAAACATCAGTTCCAGGGTTCGATATTGTCATGGTGAGATATTAACTATGTAGGGTGGACGAGAGTTGATTTCCCCTGTCTTGTGTAAAATTAGAGATTGAAAAAAATAATAAAATAAAGGTAAAATATTAGAAAAGAAATTCAAATGATAAAGAGACATCAGATTTATATAAAAAAAAAATTGTGAGGTGGAAAGAAATAAATCTTTATAACAATAAAATATTAAAAAAATTATTCAAACAATAAAAATACACTAAGATTTTGATGAAAAGTATTTGTGTTAGGCAAAGAAACAAATAATAGAAGAGAAGAGAAGAGAAATTTTATTATAAGAATAATAAGAAGGTTACATGTTTGCTCGAAGACATATATTTATAGAAATATACAAGTTATAAACTAAGCTCACAAAATTAACTGGATTAACATATGTCATCTATCATATGTATGTTAATATTAATTAACTCAATCTTGTCTCTGTTGATATTTGTGTGTTTGAATTAAAAAAACTTAAGTATGAGAAAGGAAAACCAAGTTTTAATAGTTTATA
>JAVXUL010000008.1:1587375-1599444 GCA_035590515.1 Trichilia minutiflora | reverse complement strand
TACAAGTTCTGTCAAAATTTTAAAATAAGGGCAGTTTTAAAAATTAAAAATGTAACAAAATTATTTAATATATATATAGAGAGAGAGAGAGATGAAAATTTTTAATAATAATACGGATGCATGAATATTATAGATTTGCCAATATAGTATAATGTTATTATATTATACATAATAGACATAATTAAATTGGCATCCTACCCCTTTTTCAGTTGCTCGATGCCTTTTCAAAATATTAGGCAATTTTTTTGATACAATTCAATGTTTTTTATAGTCACTCAAGATTCGATGAGCCTAAGAGTAGTTACTTAATAACTATATAAATTAATTATTTATTTGTAATCTTGATTGATAACATTATTGAGTTCTTCCAACAATAATATTGTAATGATTAGGTTTTAATAAGGATTAACGCTAAAGTAAATAAATAAATAAATAATTTTAATAAACTTTTAAAGATGATTAGTGATAAGAATAAATTGAGTTTCATATGAAGAGGGAAGAAATTTTTTTTATAACCTATATATATATAATAGGATTATATATATTAACAAGATCGATATAAATTTGATCAATTATCAATAATAAAACCATCAAATCTCGTTAGGTTAGGTGTTATAATATACTATTAAAACTAATAATAAGGTATTAGAATCAATTCTCTTTTATTATGATAGTGTTAATTCGGAGATAAATTAAAAGAAAATTCGTGGACCTATATATAAAGCAAATTCCTGATCCTTCTCTCTCTATATATATATTTAAAATAAATATATCAATAAAATATTTTAAGATGAGTTAATAAAATCATAAAACCCCAAAACTTGACTTAAAATGAACAATATCATTTATAAGTGATAAATCAAATATTACATATATATTTTAAAAAAATGTTAAAATACAAACTAAGCAATTTTTAGAACTTAATAATTAATTATAAATAATTTTTACTTTTACATCCTTTTAAAACGTTTAGTAACATTCATTTACTGATTATTGTCTTTGAGTTGATTCATTTTACAATTATCTTAATATTTTTTATTAATTATTTAAAAATCATTCTATTTTGTAAATAATAATATTTAGTTCTTGCAATAATAATAAAGGAAATAATAAATAGTGTATTGAGATTTTTGTTTGTTAAATTTTTTTAATGTTTTAAATTCATAAAATTAAATTATAATATATAAGCTAAAATATTTAATAAGAAAACTTTTAAAAAATATAAAATTTTTTGAATCGGAGTAATATAATTTTAGTTTATGATCCATTCATGCAAATCAAGTTCGGTCTGATAACGAGTCTCAATCACACATTAATTTCTAAAAGAAAATTCAAACTTGTAGTAACTCCCAATTATAAATTTATAATTAAATTAAAAGCTTCCAATGGGTCATAATCTTTTGGTCAAACAACCACTATAACTTTCAAACACGAGGTTAAGGTACGTAACCGACTTTTACAAAGATTGTCGATGGCAAGACCGTAATATCAAATAAGTCCAGTGGCAAATCACAACAAGAGCCACACGAAAGTGAAAATCCAAATAAACCTAAAAAAAATCTCTGATGAGCGGGGAAAAAAAAAAAACAAGGGAAAAATCCAAAGATTCTCTTGACCAATCTGCCATTAACGTGCTTTTTCAAGGGCAAACCGTCATTGCGCAAGAACCATAGGTATATTTCTCCCCCGCTTCTCCCACTTTGCTTCTCTCTCTCTCTCTCCCTCTCAGGTTTTGTTTCGCTGAAAAATTTTAATAAATAAAAAACTCCCTTTTAAGCCTTTCATCGAACAAGTTACTTACAATCAATTTTCACAGGCGATTCGCTGAATTAGATACTTAAAAACCACAGAAAGATTGTATTTTTTGAAAAATCATTTCTGTGTTCTTTATTTTTTCTCGCTTAGTTTAGGTGCAGACAGATAAAACAGCCGTTCATGGCGAACTATCTTGTTTTCGTTGGCCTAATTGGTCGGTTTACACAGATATACTAATAACATATTATATGGGTATTTGACATAGTATTTTGGGGAAAGATGGGGAGAGGAGTGGTGGTGGGGTTGGCAATAGGGGTGGCGATGGCGGCTTGTGTTGTGGCGGGAGTGGTGGTGGGGAAGAGAGTGAAGAGCCGGAGAAAGTGGAAGAGAGTGATGGGAGTGTTGAGAGAGTTGGAGGAAGGATGTGAGACTACAGTGGGAAGATTGAGGCAAGTTGTTGATGCTATGGCTGTAGAGATGCATGCTGGTTTGGCTTCTGAAGGAGGGTCTAAGCTCAAAATGTTGCTCACTTTTGTAGATAAATTTCCTACTGAGTATTCACTATTTTCCTGTTCTTTCTGGAGCTCTTTTCTTTGATTGTATTTTGTGGTTTGGTTAGATATTTAGAGAAATCATTTTAACCGTGGTCATGTCATCAAGGAATCCATTCCCTTTTATATATCTTAAAGAAATTTTATTGTACCATATTTTTGTGGGTATTTGTTTTTATCTTCTATTATGCCTTTGTTTTGATTTGATTTTAAGTTGCACATTGATATTTTTCAACTATTTTAATTTTAATTTATCTCTTTTCTTTTGGTGGATTGGTTCATCTAAATTTGTGGAATGAATTTTTTGTTACCATTTTGGTTTTGTCTTGGTTTCTATTTGATTTTTGCTTTTTTACGGGTTATCTCTCTTTTATTTGGTCGTCATCGTCATTTTTATTTTCGTTTTCTGTGGGTCTATTCTTTTACACGATATCATTACAAGGTTTTCTGGAAATGGAATTAGTATAAAGGTTTTCACTTTTGAATTATCTATATTTATATAATGGTATCTGTTTTTTTGACATTCCAGATTGTCATGTATAACTTTTGTTCCTGCTGGAATAGGGAATATTTTATTTCGAAACCTTACACATAACCTGGATAGATTATTAAAGGGTCCTTTTTATATTCTTTGCATTCCCATTTAGTCATGGTATCACTGTTAGATTGTACTGTGTTTATGTACCCAAAGTGGAATCTGTCTGCTCTTTGTAAGTTCTCTTTCCCACAGGGATTTGGTTTGTTACTTGAAGAGACAGCAAATGAATTTGGCATTCTTCTTCTTCTTCTTCTTTTTCAATAATTTAATGAAATTGGTTTTATTTTTTTTTCATATAATTTAAATTTAGCAAATTCTGCTTTAGTTAGGCTATGTTAGTGCCAGTCCGTCTGTTATTCTAAAACGCTTCACCTGTTTCAGTGATTTGGCATTTAAACATCAGAATTGTTACAAAATATAGATTCTTCAGATGCCACAATTTTGCATTAGTTTTGGCAATGATTTGACCAATAATGGATACTGTCAGCAAAATGTTGCCAGGCAGTGCATTTCTTGTAGTTTTGTGAACGACCTGTGATTGGCAAAAAATTTTAGTGACAATCATAAAACTCTAGTGAGACAAAATGGTGGTTTTTATGTTCTTAAATTGCTTTCTTATGAGATTATATCTGCTACCTGATTCGGGTAATTTTATATGTTTACTTATTGATGTGTTCATCCAGAAAATTGATGATTGTTTTGCCAACAGGAATGAGAAAGGAAGTTATTATGCACTGCATCTAGGAGGTACTAATTTTAGGGTCTTGAGGGTTCAGTTAGGAGGCCAAAGGTCCTCTATCGCAGCACAAGATGTGGAACGACAGCCTATTCCCCAACATTTGATGACAGGCTCAAGTGAGGTGACTATATTTTCTCGTGTATTCATTTTTTTTCTACTAGCCTTCGAAATCTTATCATCCATTGATATTTACAGAAGTTAATCTGTTTAATTGGTTGCAGGAACTCTTTGATTTTATAGCTTTGTCCTTGCAGCAATTTGTAGAAAAAGAAGGAAATGGTTCTGAGCCCTCTCCTGGCAGTAAAAGAGAACTTGGTTTTACATTCTCTTTCCCTGTCAAACAAATGTCCGTTTCATCAGGGATACTAATCAAATGGACCAAAGGATTTGCTATTGACGATTTGGTTAGTAGGATGATGTTCTAATACTGTGTGTTCTGCAATGGTTCAGAACTATAGGAACCTTTCTCTAAGACAACTGTTTTGTTGCTTAACTGTATAATGCGACACTGATACTGAACTCTGGGCTTGTATTGAGTTTTGGCATAATTTATGATATAGTACAAGCTAAACCTTGCTTGAGTAAAGTTGGATTAACTTTTTACAGCAACAGTTATTCCTGTTTGAATTGAATAGAGATTGTGCTTACACTAGAATATTCAACCTGAAACTATTCCTGTTTTTATATTCAAGTCATTAAGGAAAGATACGAGCTTCGATTCACTTTTGGTGCAATTCATTGTAGGTTGGAGAAGAAGTCACTGAACACTTACAACAAGCTCTAGACAAGAGAGGTTTAGATATGCGGGTTGCAGTGCTGGTAAGGAATTGTTCCTTGTCTGCAAAGAGTTTTGTTATCCAGCTGTTTTTTAGTGTGTATGCAACTTTCTGTATGTCTTGTTTCTGATTTAGGGATCATTGGCTTTGTTCTCTTTTAAAAATTTATATACCATTGTCCTAAGTATGCTTCAGTGTCTTGGAATTGAGGTTTTTCAACCTGCTGACCATCAACTTTATCTTACCTATGCTTGGACAAGGTTTAAGTCTTGAAATCAAGGTTTTTCTTTTCCATTTGGTTTAGTGAAATAACAAGCCTAGTTGGTAGTCTTTTTCTTAGCTAGTTTTCAGATGTCATTCTTGTAGGTTGGATTGATGATTTGTTGAGTTGAGAATGGTTGATGCTGCAGTGGTTGTAAATTAATATACCAACAGAAAAAAGGTTATGGATTAATATTTTATATCTTAGTTACTTTAAAGGGCATGGATTAATATTATACATGAAATATTAATGGCATGATCTAGGTTAAAGGACCCCTTGGAAATATGTAAAATCTACAGCCGTGTCTGACTGCTATCATAATGGCCATGCCAGCTGGTGTTATCCATATTCTGAAGCCTCTTTAGTGCATTTATTCTACTACTAAAATTTTATGGGCATGATACTCCGTTTAACTTATTTTTTGCCTATATCAAGTATTCTGATATTTAGGTCAAGGAATCATTAAGGTTGTTTGTGGTGAAACCTTCAGACACTAGATAGTTATTAAACATGTATCATTATCGAACATGATTGTACAGTCAGTTTCTGCATTTACATATAAATTACCTTTCTTCATTTCCCTTGTGTATAAATGAATACTCTTATTTGTTTAGCGAAGTGCTTTTTTTTTTCCTAAGTCCATGCCTGGCAATATAGCAGTATTGATAATTTCCTTTTCCAGCACACGGAATCTTTAACTCAAATATGTGTATATAACTTTCAGTTTGAAGTAGCTTATTTGTATATTGATCAGGTCATTCATAGGTTGATCTTGCTATCGTTCTGCTAAGATGGATTCCTTAAGTTCATGAGCTTCCTGGTTTCTATCAAGATTTACTCCTGTTTATTGTAAGGAGGCTTGTACTAATAGTTGGTTTGAATATTATAAACCGATTTAAGGTTATGGATATGGGTTATGTCAAAACTTCATCAATTTGTTTTATGGCTACACTTGCAGCTTTTCTTAGTGGTTATTCTAGATTACTGTGGTTGAGTATATTGGATCCTATAAAGTCTAGTCCAAAGAGCTATTAGTTGGGGAAATAAGATTTACCCTGGACTTTCTACATTTTTTCTCTTTGTTTAATTAGTGAAATGAAAATATTGTCTTTGGACCGATTATGTTCTACACTTCTAACCAAAATGATTCTTAAGATGGAAATGGCTGTAGAAGGAAAGATTTTTAACGATATGAAAGACAGTTGTCAAGCATACCTATTTTTGATTTATTTATTCCTGAACAGGTAAATGATACCGTGGGGACTTTAGCTCTTGGGCATTATCATGATGAGGACACTGTTGCTGCAGTGATAATTGGAACTGGCACTAATGCATGCTATTGGGAACGTACAGATGCAATTATCAAGTGTCAGGGACTTCTTACAACCTCTGGAGGCATGGTATCTTTTCTTTTGTCTCTGTCAGACATTGTCCTGTGCTTTACTGAGCGCATGATCAATTTTTATCCATCAGATATTATACTGTGCTCAAATTGAATCTCTCTTGCTTGATTAGGTTGTCAATATGGAATGGGGAAATTTCTGGTCATCTCATCTGCCCAGAACTTCATATGATATTGATTTAGATGCTGGCAGTCCTAATCCAAATGATCAAGTAAGGTTCAGTTACTTTCACTGTTTGTTGTTACCAGTGGAAGGAACAGCACTGATTTGTTAGGATTTTGTTAGGGTTTTGAGAAAATGATCTCAGGAATGTATTTGGGTGACATTGTCAGACGAGTGATTCTCAGAATGTCTCAGGAGTCTGATGTCTTTGGACCTCCTTCTCCGAAGTTATCAACCCCCTTTATCCTGAGGTATGTTATTATGATATTTTGTTTGCTCTCTTTCTTGTTTTCATGAACTTGCTTGATCCTTTGGATTAGGACTGCCAGCATCTAGTCATGTTTTAATGATGCAAATGGACCTATGATGCATGCACATTAGTGTTGTTTTTGTATCAGGAAAATGAAGTAGAATTTGCTTTCGGTTGGATTTTGTTCAAAATTGTAGTTATGTAAGAACTCATTAGCTTTAGGTATAATTTTTTGTTTTGTTGATCTTAGGACACCTTTGATGGCTGCAATGCACGAGGATGACTCTCCAGAGTTGACAGAAGTAGCAAGAATCTTGAAAGAAGTTCTTGAGGTAGAGAGTCCCTTGTCCTTTTCTGGTCTTCTTGCCCGCCAAACAAAAGTTATTGTCAAATGGATCCACTTAGTTGAAAACTGATCCTTGTTTGTTTGCTTACCTTCCCTTTTTTAGATTTCAGATGTTCCTTTCAAGGTACGGAAACTCATTGTGAAGGTATGTGATATAGTATCCCAAAGAGCTGCTAGATTAGCAGCAGCTGGTATTGTGGGGATCTTGAAGAAGATTGGAAGGGACGGGAGTGGTGGTATCAGTAGTGGGAGAAGTAGAAGTGACATCAAGATGAGAAGAACTGTTGTTGCAATTGAAGGGGCTTTGTATACAAGCTATACATTGTTCAGAGAATACTTGCATGAAGCCTTGACTGAGATTTTGGGCAATGATATTGCTAAACATGTCATTCTCAAGGTCACAGAAGGCGGATCAGGTATTGGATCAGCCCTTTTGGCCGCCACACATTCATCCTATAGTGTCGATATCGTACAGCCGCTATAAATATATATATGATTATTTATATATACATATAGCCCCTGTAAATGTAGAATTAAGTGTTCTCTATTTGATATCTCTCTCATTTAAAAGAAAAAAAGGCCTTGCCCTTCATTTCATCTTTCTCTTCATTGTATTCTTATGTCTTTTACTTACTTTTTTCAAGGTCATTCATTGTATAGTGAAACCTGGAATGTGGAAATTATTGTTGTTCTTTGCTTATTGGAAAATGAAAACATATTTTTTTCTGAATATTACGACTTTGAGACATTTAGAGTAATCCTTTGGCGTGCCTATTAAAAAGGCAACATAGAAAGAGGAAAATGTTCTAATTGGATGATTCCAAAGTGAATATATATGAGACATGATTTTATTGGATGGTTGTATAAATGATGAGGTAAAAAGAGTCATATAAAGATGTATAAATTTATTTAAAAGAAAGAAAAGAAAGAAAATTGTCATAATTTTATTAGATGGTCTTATAAAGAAGTGGGGGGAAAGGGTATTGAACCCCTTGTAAGGACAATTAATTTTGTGGTTATCTCATCTTTGACAATTTGTTCATTGTGGCATCCATAAGTAAAGCCTTTGAAATTTGCATTGGTTTCAACCTTTTATTTGTCATTTGCCAACCATTTGGTTGATTAGCAACCACAAGGAATTAATTGTTTCTATTTCTAGGAGAGTTGATAACCTTAGATCCTACACTCCACTAAACTCATAAGATGAGGACAATCATTAAATACTGCACCCATTATACAATAGCATGAAACAAGTATATCAAGTCTCAGCAATTAATTTTGACTTGGGTCAATTTCTAGAACTAAAATGATGATATTGTTACATCATTTTAGGCTCATAGAATAAGAAAAGATTGGATAAAGTAAAACAAAATAAAATAGGATAAAATTTTATATACATGATTGTGTATTATTATGTTGTGTTTGGTGTATTATAGGATGAGTCGATGAGATTATATATATAATTAGATTATTGAAATTTAAAAAAAATTATTTATTTAAACTGTTAATTTTATTTGTTCTAGTAAATATTAAATTAATTAAATATTTAAATAATAAATTAAATATAATCATTACAGATAATTTTTATTCAAAATTATAAAATTTTAAATTTACATTTATATTATTCCAAAAATATTTATAATATTATTAAATACAATTTACTATATTAATTATTTAAATTATATGAATAAAAATTTACAAAATATAAATTATAAATGTAAAATTTATTTTAAAGTATTTTTTATTTAAATAAGATAAATAAAATCCTTAAATAAATCATAATATCATATTATTAAAATTTTAAATGATTGATTATTTTATAGTTTCTAAATTTCTATTTCATTAATATGTTTAATAATATTGCATATAATAAAGTTGTAATAAAAGCATATTAATTAATACGATAATTGTCCTAATTGTCATATATTTGTAATTTATTATTTTAAATTTAATTAACATGTTAGTTTAATTAGCCGCTTAGGTTAAATACAATATTATTTGTGATACACTATCATATTGCTAAAATAAAATTTTTTATTTCCATTTTATACGCACAACACAAGGATTTTTTTTGTTTCTTCGTTGTATTGCGTTTGGCATACTAATTAATTAAGGAATTTTTAAATGATAATTTTCCCTACTTTAAATTTTGTGACAAAATCTTTTTAAAATTTGAGTGTTACAATAAATACTTTTTGTCAAATTATTTTTTTAATTATTTATTTTTTTAAGGTGCAATAATTATTATACTCTTAACCCTTATAAAAATATAAAAATTTAAAATATTATTTATAAATTTTTTATTTTTTTCAAAATATAAATTTTATTTATTAAATTTTGTTGCATTTTGTATAATTTTTTAATAGTAATTTTATGTATATATATTAATTTTTATGATTTTATAAAGATTAGGAATATAATAATTATTACACTATAGAAAAATAAAAAATTAAGAGAACTATTTTGACAAGAATATTTGCCATAACTTTTAAATTTCAGAAAATTTTTGTTATGAAATATAAAAGAGAAGTATTGACAAATTATGTTGGGTTGATGTGAAGAAAATTTATCAATTTATCATAATTTTCATATCAATCTCAATGCAGGTGGGCAGGCCAATATTCAACTGATTCACTCGTCAAAGTGACCTTTATTTGGATTTGTCTAGGCTTCTGTTTGTAATTATAGACGAATCTTTGGTCATGATATCACAAAAACCAATCATAAAATATAAGCCAATGGTCATACCATGACAACAAATCATCATCAACTTCAATTCAATTAATCTTGATAAATTTATGTTAAAATCATTTTATAAATATATGCTAGCGTGTATAATTATCAATATTAATTATTTGAATAATTTACAAAGAGTCTAATCCACAAGTTCGAGTTCATTATATCAATATTAATTATTTGAATAATTTATAAAGAGTCTAATCCACAAGTTCAAGCTCATTATTTCGAAATATTGATCCTTTTAAAGATTTATAATATAGTAACATTTTGATACCTTCTTTTCCAGCGTTAAAGTAAGGTTTCTTATCAATTATAGTCCGATATTATGTATTTAAAGAAACGTCTTAGATTACTCATAGTAAATATGTGTTCACGATTAATTGATAGTATTATTATTCGAGACCTCCTTTTGGAGATTTAAGCAGTTAATTATTGTATAAATTTTCATCCGAGACCTATGACATCTTGGAACATATCCTCAATAACCCATCCTCCGAGAATTAGTCACCCGACTTTATTAATATTTCAGAATATTTTTTGATACACGTCCATAAGTACGGACCTTCTGACATCAACGTCCAGTGATTCCCGTAATAAATTTTTGAAAAAAAGCCAATAAGAAACTGACACGTATATACGATTAGGCAAGCCAGTGATTAAAAGCTGACAGATTCCAGAAAAAGAAGAGGTTCAATTTGCATTCATGGCTAATGAATAATCTTTTTTTTTCTTGATACACAGGAGACACTAATACATTCACTCTCTCTCTCTAATTTTTTCTCAACTCTCACACACAAACAAGATCCTTACTGACTTAAGTATCGGAGATTTTTCGTCGGGACACCGGCTTTTACCCCTGAGGTTTCTGTGTTTTACAGAGTGTATTTGTTAGACGACCCACCATTACAGAAGAAAAAGAAGCTAGTGCTCGAGGTTGAAGACGATCATAACTTCTTGCATCAACATTTGGCGTCGTCTGTGGGACCGAACAAAAAGCTAGTAAATCATCTATTTCTTTGGAAGATGACAACAACAAGAGCTTATCTAACGCGAAGGCATACCTCAGAACGGAGAAACCCAAAAGGGGATTCCATCGATGTAATAGCAGTAGTAGACGAAGCACATAAAATGCTACAGGAGATTCCAAAACATGTAAGCTTCAAGTCTAACTCGAAAAATATCCCTACTTGCGAGCCACGCCATGCAAGAGAAATCGATGAAGTAACTCATTTGCTGCAACAGCTTAAAGACAGTGAACAACGATACACAAAAAAAGACCAGCAGATCCAAATGTTGGCCAAAGAGATAATGAAAATGAGGAAGATGTTCCAGATGGGTCTAAAGTTATCAGACGAAGCAATAGAGAGCAGCACCCCATGACCAGGAAAAATGACGAAGAACGGTGACAAAATGAGAAGAAAAGCCCCCCCCAAAAGATCCGTAACAGCAGAGAAGGGGAAAGGCAATGATACTCAGGGCCCTCTTTCAACGAGGATGGAAGGTAAGAATGAGAACGTGCCTTTCAAGATCCATGAAAGGCACTGTTATGAATCTACGCGTGTATCTCAGAGTCTAGAATCTGCTTAAGAAAAGTCTTTGGAAGCCACTTAACCCCCTGGTGACATGAGGATGATCCTAGAGTAAAGGTGAAAAAGGGAACGTGAAGCTTTTAGGCATCAATATTCATGCCAGGAGGAGGACCGGGGAACCGTTACCAAGAAAAAGGATGTCAAAACTTTGGTAAGAAAGCTTGTTAAAGAAATGAATAGAAAAAAGGCACAACCCCGAGGTGAGTTTGTCGAATCTGTTCAACAAACGGGGTCATACTCTAAGTCTCCATTTGTTCCTAGATTTATGAGTCTAACTTTGCCCTATAAGTTCAAGATGCCCCAAATCACCCCATTTTTCGGGAAAATAGATCGTTCTTTACATATGGACTTCTTTCAGGAAATGATGCTCATCCAAGGTTTGGGTGAAAATCAGATGTGCCGATTGTTTCCACTAATACTGGAGGGACAGGCAAGAAAATTATTTGTTAATCTTACTCCAGGAAGCATTCAAGATTTTGCACAGCTATATGACGTTTTTACCAAAGAGTTTAGGGGAGCAGTTTTCTGTACCAAGACTCTGAACTCCTTGTTGTTGCTTAAATAAGGAAGTGGAGAAAGTCTAAAAAGCTTCGCAAAGAGGTATTATGAAGAGGTGCTAGAACTGGAGGCATTTTATCACTCCCTAGTATTGGAAGGTTTGAAACAAGGGTTGAAGATAGATCGGGATTGGTACGCTGTGTGTCGGACCTCTGTGACTATATACGAAGCTGTTAGGAAAGATTTACTTGATGAAATAGAGGTGAAAAATCAAGTGATGCTAAAGATGAAAGAGGAGAAGGTTGTAAGAGGTCTTCCGAGAGAGAACAACCAATTCAATAAGCCTGAGAATAAGAAGTGGAAGGATGAGAAAAGAAAATCCTCTGAGATGAATCGCGGAAGAGGTTACGCCCCCGATCACTTTAGAGCTGAGAGACGAAGGGACGATCAGTATTTTAGAG
>JAVXUL010000008.1:1542965-1580823 GCA_035590515.1 Trichilia minutiflora | reverse complement strand
CGGGCTGGTTCGGGCCCTTTTTTTATGGGCCAGGCCGATCCGGTTCACGGGCCAACCCGACCCGTTAGACACCACTAACTTTAACCAAGTCACTATTTTTCAATATTAAAGTGATGTTGTTTTATAATTATTACGAGAGAAAAATTAAATACTAAATATTAGTATTAGTTTTATCAAAAATTAGTGTTATTAAATAAAATTTTATTAAGAAATTAAAATATTAAATATTAATTAAATATATAATAATTAAATAAAAGTAAATAAGATGTATTATTTGTATTTTTTATTTTTTTTTCTGTGAGATTATTTGTATGTTTGTTTTTTTTACAATAATTGCATTAAAAATTATACACCTTAATGCAAAAATTAGACTCTATTAATTATTTTTAAGGATTTCCATGTATCTATTTTATTTATTTATGATTAATCAACAGATATTAAATTGATTATTTAATAGGTTAAGTAGTTAAATTAACGAATAATTAATCTCAAAGGAGTAAAATGGGTGCATGAAATTTTAGTACTAAAAGGATGGCATCTGTAGGAGAATAATAATTTTTATTTTATATTATAATGTAACAGTCTACCTGTAATAATCTTGTAAATATAATTAAAACTATGAATTATTTAGAAAAATATTATATCCCAGTACTGTCGCTTTTATGACGTAAAATATATTACATATATACTATATAATTTTTAAAAATTTTTGAGGCTATTATGGCTCAAATTTTAGCAGCACTCTATTGTTTACTTTATTCTTTGTTGGTTCTATCGGTCTTTTTAATATTAGCAGTCTTTTAAAAAAAAAAAAAAAGTTTATATTGTTTGGTTGTTATCAAAAAAAGATTTTTGAACAATTAAAAAAATTCTTTTAATGTTATTAGAAGAACTCTAAATTTTGTATTTTTAACAGTAAAATATTTTAATTTTTTTAAGTGTTAATTTATTTGAAATATCCTTATTTTATTTTAAAAATTTTATCTTATTTTTCAGTCTAACATAAGTTTTAAAATTTTCCCATTACAAAAATTATACAATTTTATAAGAAATTATTGATGATAACCAAAGAATTCGCCTTAAAAAACAAACAAACAACTCTATTATAAGAAGCTCCACTTTTAAAAGTTCGACTCCAGAAAAATTCTCCTTAAGGGTGATGACTGACGTAGGGATGTATTAGGGGTAATTAAAGCCATGCCCTTAACTAAAACAATGCGTTAAGTTCCTGCTCGTTTGCTTTGATTTTTTTATTTATTAAAAAGTTACTTTTTATTTAAAAATTTTTAAAGCAATTTTATAAAATATTTAACTAAACATATTTATTTATTTATTTATTTCCAATTTCAACAATGATTTTGAAGAATTATATTGAAATTCTTAAAAGTGTCGTTCTCTTCGATGCTGAATTTCAATCTTGTTATGATGAATTATAAGATATTGTGACAATTTTGTGATCTTTGACATAAAATTTTTCTTGCTTGCCAAATAGTAGAAATAATGTATCAAAATGTTATAATATGGTCTGCAAAATTCCAGTCAAAAGTCTGTATACATGGAATATAATATGAACAACACTGCATGAATTTTATATAAAAGAAAAAAATATATATCATCAGTTGCTCTCTAGAGGGAGACCAAGTGACCAACATGGAAACAAACCACAAAGTTAGGCCAAGCATAATTATTGGATTGATTAAACCATTAAACCCTAATCAAAGACATTATGTATTGTCTAACTGAGTTCATTAAAAGTCATAGCAAATTAAATCATGACAATTTATAATTATCTAACAAAAGAATCAAAGATTATATCTTTGAATCAACACATTTGAGTTAATGGTAAATTGGTGTCTTAAAATTTTTTATTTGAAATAATGTGTTAATTAATGTTGTATTTATATTTTATTTGTAGTTATTGTGGTCTTCCTTTTATTTTGTATAGATACTAACTGATTTATTTGATAATAATTTTTTTTGAAGTAACAGCAAGAAGATAAAGAGACCAAAAAATGAGAAGCAAAATTAAAAGAGCAGAAAATAAAAAAATAAAAAAATACAAAATTTGTTTTAAATGATTCCATAATAAATTTATGTCCATGCTTTAAAGCAAATTTTGCATAAAGATTTCATTACTCATCTCATATAAGAACCAATTGAATGATTTATGGGTGTTAACTAAAAATTAAAATTAATAATGTTTTAGTATTAATCTAATTTGATAATCATAATTTGCCAATTAAATTTTACACCAATTAATTTACGAATACCAATAAAATTTTAATTAACAACAATCACCCAGTCGATAATTACAATTAGTAATTATTTGATTCTACATCTCCCCCCCCCCCCCCCCCCCGGGCTGGTCTGGTGGTGGGGGTTGGGCCAAGTTCAATTCCCCTAAGGACATCCCTATTGAAGCGCTTAGGAGGTCAGGCCTCGATTTTCTCCAGTCGTTTGATACCGCCTATCGTAGGATACTTATCTGTCGTAGGATACCACAGGACATTTTCTGGCTTAGGCCTGGGCCCCGTCCCAGTGATGCTGCCCAAGGATAATTGAGGGCCTGGGTCTCCCGTGACAATTATCGGGATGTTGACTGGCGATTAGAGTTTCCGGGTTTCAAAAAAAAAAATTATTTGATTCTAATTTTCGAAGAATAGTAGATATTCCTTATAGTTTGAGGTTAGTACACATAAATCCAACCGCTTTTAAAACTATCATTAAACCTCTTATTTATCAAAAAAATATCATAAATCATCTATCATTAAAAGAAAATGGGTAAAATTTTAAAAATATAGTTACTAATACTAATAAATTTTATCTCACAATTAATTATAAATTTAAAGTACTTAATTTATAAAAGTATTAAAATTTATAAGATGACTTTGAAAATAATATATGTATTTTAAAAATATCATAATTATAATAAAAAATAGTTGGAAATATGATAATTAATTTAAAAATATAATAGATCTATTTACTCTCATTATTTATAGAAATAATATTAATATTACATTGTTCTATCTTCTTTTGGTTTATTATTTGTATTTTGATTATTAATTAGAGAAAAGGGTAGTTTAATGATATTATCTTGGCTGAAACCCACCATCTTCTTGTTGATGAGTGTTGCTGAAACTTAAGGAAGATCTATGAACCTTTGAAAATGGTCCAACATATGTAAAATTTATTAATCTTTTCGAAGATATTTCTTTTAAATTAAAAAATATTTTGATCTAATTAATTTATATTTTTTATTTCTATTTTTCTCATTTAAATTTATCAAAATTGTCTTATAAATTAAAAATATATATTTATTTTTTGCATAATATCATAATTATAACAAAATTTATAATAACATAGTTATATTATTAAAACTTTAAATTGAATCACTTTTACTTGTATGGGTTTACTTTCATAAAACTAACAATTTTTTCATACGCTTATTATTCATAAAAAGTAAACAACTTAGAAATTAAATATATCATTTAAATTAAAATATTTAAATTAAAAATTAATTCAAATTTTAGGGAGTTGTTTATTCTAAAAATCTTAATTTTATTTATTATTAAATATTAATGATATTAATTAATCTATTTTAACCTATTTAATAATCTAAAATATTTACTGTCAGGTCTTGATCTATGGATCCTACCGTGATAACCACCACAAATTATATATATATATATATATATATATATATTCTCTAAATCAACCCGAACAAAAATGAGGAGTACAAACTTCTCGATGCCTAAAAACAAGTTTAAAATACTCTCAAAACATATCATATCCAATTAACTAAATTTTTTTTCACAAAATGATCAATTCATTCTACATTAAATTCGTTAATAATCGGTTTTCAATTGCAACAACAAAATCCAATATCCATCTCAAATTCAAATAAATCATAAAATCTCAAAAAAATAATAACACATTATAGCAACAAACCTCCAATAGTTAAAATCAACAATTACTACAATTTATTTCAAACATATAATCTAAATCTTCAATACTCGTATTTTTTTTCCTGTTCAAAACAAAATCACAAAACTTATCTTTAATATATCCCAGTAGATAAAATGAACAAGAATGCGAGTTGAGTAAAAAAGGTATACCTGAAATTATGAGTTTTTACGCAATCATAATTATCAAACAAATATCGCTAACCTCCAAAATTCTTGAAAGTGAAAGGAGAAAACAGTGAGTATATGAGAATATACTTAGTGAGTGAATTAAATTATAAATAAATCAAAATTTATTTTATATAAAAAATAAATGTTATAAATTTATAAAAAAAATATTTATAAGAGGGTTTACATGAAAATATTTTGTCTTTATTTTAAAATATGGCTTATAATAAAAATTATTGAGTTGACCATACTTCCTAGTGGTTACTTTGATCCCTGAGGAACCTTGAGTCTGTTAGTAGTTTTTTATGTAATTAAAACAATAAGATTTTATTAAAATTCATTATATATTATAAAATAAAAGAATGTATAAATTTAGTTTAAAAACATAACCTATCACTGACATTAGTCTCAAGTAATCATATAGTAATAATTGTGATTGACCTCGACGAAACTCATAGGTGGGTATAAGCCTATCACATACAATCAACTGATATCACCCACACACCTACCTCATCTGTGATTTTTACTCACTTAAATAGCCCCTCCTTAGATTTGCCCTAAATGACTACCTTGTAGCTATAGTCAATTTATAATCTCGATACTTTCGATCGTATTACCAATATGTATATCCACTCAAAAATTCAAAGCAATAATTATAAATATAATCAACATCAATCACAATAAATCATATTATCAATTTCAATCATACAATTAATTTCCAGCCCTTGGCCATAAATCATAAATCATACAATTCATTACATGACATACATTTACATATTTTTAAAACAAAAAATAATAATTAATAAATCTAACTTCATAAAACAATCAAAATATTAAATTCATAATAAAAATATTTTTAAAAAATTAAAAATATAGAAAAATATATTCAGTCACAGTATAGAGGGAGTATACACTTTCTATAGCTCCTCTCACTGCGAGCGCCCTCGCTAGTGCTCTCTGAGCCTAATTCATACATAAATATACAGTTATATCATAATCCCAGTTTTCTTAAAAATTATTGAATTCATCACTAAACCATTAAATTCTAGTCTTATAATCGATTTTCATTATTAGAACTTTGTGAAAATTTATTTACACCAATTATTAATACATTCTAGTATATTTTAGAATTTTTGTCCAATATTTTAATTTTGCTCTTTTTTTTCTTCATTTTTTCATTTTTCAATAATTAAACTTCTTATAGATTTTGTAATCCCCATGCCTAGATCCCAAGGGCATATTGATAATTTATATTTTTATTGTACGTGTAATTGTATTCGTATTGCATATAGTTGACACGTAAACATGATTTTATAATTATTTTGAGGATTTAAGGTGATTAAGATAGAGTTTTGGGGTTGTAAATGTAGGGACCTCAACGTAATTAAATATTAGTTTTATTTTGAGTGGGATCCTAATGATATTTTCTAAATTTAGGGAGAATTCAAGTGAGATTTTTAATTTTAACGAGTTCAATCGATCGAATAAGGTGATTTGTTTGATCGACGTTTTGAAGACTCCCTAAAAAATTTGTGGCTTCAATTTTGTTCGAACGAATTTCAATTCGTTCGATCGAATAAATGTTTGTTCGACTGAAAGACATGTTCATTCAGCCGAGATGCATGCCTTGTTCGAACGAATTGAGATTCGTTCGACCAATGAAATGGAAGCTCCCTGAAATTTTCGAGTGTCGAAGGATTCGTTTGAATGAAGCCTGATTCGTTTGATCAAAGTAGATAGTTCGTTCAAACGAACTCTGATTTGTTCGATGAAACGATTGTAAAATGATGATTTTACCCTCTTCTAAAAGCTTCTCCTTTGGAAAATTTAAGGGTAAAATGATAATTTTTCCCTCATATTTATAAAAAGGAGGGATTAGCCCCTCCCTGCTATTACCTCTCTTTCTCTCCTCCTTTCCCTCTCTCTCTCACGTTCTCTTTGCTCTCTTCATCTCCCACCCGAGTTTTTGCCATATTTTTTATTTCTCTTCGCCTATTATTTGCATTCCTAGCATCTAACTCCCTGGGAGTTTCGATTTGATGGTAAAAATGCATGAAACAAACAAGATATCTAGGGTTTCGGGAGAAAATTTTGGGGGTTTTCGACTTATGAGCAAAACCGAGGAAAATCGATGATAGTACAAGGTTTGTAACATCATTCCTAACTTGTCTGTATCTTTTATTTTGTATTTTATCAATTTTAATAAAATGGGTTTATTGTTCACTCGTGTATATTTTGATAGATTTATCGTGCACATTTGAGTTTTTACGCGTTATTTAGATTGTAGTGAAGTCGGGTGAGTCGGAGGATGTTAGAAATATAAATTTGGAGAAAGTTGATAGACATAAATAGTAATTGGGGTTATTGTTCTGACGAGTGTATAGGATCCACATGTCTAAATTGTGAAACTGAGTCGAATTACGTTAGCGTAGCTGCAATGTAGGTTCGTGGTAGTAACGTATACGCAATTAGACGAAAAATGAGAATTTAACAGGTTTCGCGTATTATCTGATTTTAGAAAAAAACCCGAGGTTAGCCTGCATTTTATGTATACTAGTTTCATGTGAGGTTTAGAATATGTATTGATATGTTTTTGACGTATGTAAATAGGCGACGATGCGCAAGCGAGGAACCCACGAGATGTGCCGAGAACTAGAAAAATTAAGAAGTGTATATCTTCCATAAGCTGTGAGTGGACTCTTTCTGTTTTATCATTTTATTAATGATCTTATTTTTCATAAATACAATGCTATATGAATATTTTATAAGTGCTTTTGCTTATCACTCTCAATAATGTGAAAATGCCTATATATATATGTTTAATATGGTTTTGCAATGGATTTGATATGGTTTGATATATATGTTTTATACAATGATACAATCGGTGGGCCAAGTTCTATGCTTATTATGTGATGATATGGCTAGTGGGCCATATTTTATGATTGATATATGATGATAGGTCAGTGGACCATATTTTTGTATCTTATATATTGGTGATAACGACCATAAGAGTTAGGTTATTTACTATAGCTACAGGGTGATAGCCTGGGGGAGAGTTCACTAGGATGTGGACCCCTAGGTGAGTGCAGTATATAGTAGCCTAGAGTCGGCCTGATAAAGAGGTCAACTAGGTGAGTGCGGGAGACTTCACAGATGGGGGTTGTTATATGATGTTATATTATTGTGTTGGAGATATGATTTGACCATCTGTGAGTCTCATCAAGGATAGTCACGGATGTCACCACATGACTACTTGTGACAATGTCAGTGATGGGCTTATTTTCTGAAAATGATATATTTAAAACAACCTTTTTTAAAAATAATATTGTTTTATTTGCATATTACTGACGATCTCAGGATGCCTAGGGCCAGGGTAATCATTGAGAAAGACATCCAATCCAATGACTTTTGAAATATGCTTTGAGGTTTTCATACTAAAAGAACTTCTTTGAATTTAATTGTTTTAAGCTATGTTCAAGATATGTTTTCCTACCTATGAGTTAAACAGCATGTGTTTGTGTGTATATATATATATATATATATATATATTTCAATTTACTCACGTAGTATGCTCCCCTATACTCTCCCCCCCTAACTCTTCAGTTTCAGATTTAGAAAGTTTCATGTGTATCCAGTTGGTGGTGGTACTTCTAAACGCTAAGGTGCTTCAAATATACTTTTTAATCCGACTCACTTAGATAAGTTAGTAATCCACTGGATTTTCGTTTATAAGTTTGTATTAATGTTTATTTATTTTCTAAGGATTGTAAAAAGGATTTGTAAGCTTTATATTTGAATTCAATTTTGGGTGGGTTGATCTCCCATGGATTTATATCTGGATGGATCCTTTTATGAAGTGATTTATATATAATTATATTTTGAAGTGTTTGGGATTGATTGAGAAATGCAATGTGTAGTTTGGGTCTGAAAATTATATTGGAAGTGTTATATGAAATGATTTTGAAACAAGTTTTGTAAAGGTTTTACAGGTTCATAAAGTGTATTCTAGTGATTAAATATATTTTGTGAGTCTGTGACGTTTATCAAGTATAGGACCCACGGATTAGAGTGTGACAGATTTATTTTAGCACCAATTTCCCCAAATCCAACTCAATTTCTCAAATTTAATCCTAATTTTATAAAAAAACCAATTATATATTACTATTACGATTCATTTTTGTCTTAATTTCTAAGTTATATAATTTTACAAAATTGATCACACATTACAGTATTCTACGTTCTAATTAAAGCAATTAAATTAAAATTTTGACAATAGGAATAAAATTGAAATTATGAACAATAAATTTTAACTTTAACAATTCAGTTAATATGTAAAATCAACTAACTAAATAAGTAAAGAAGCTCACCCATCATCATTTAATAGCCTCAACATACTTCAATTTAGCTAAATTTTGAAAAATTCCCAAATTTAAATTCGAAGTTACTATTTAACCCACTCTAAACATAACCCAAATCACAAAAAAAATAGTATCTTGTTAAAGAGGAGGTTGGATTTAGTAAAGATACGAAAAAAATCGAAGAAAAAATGGCCATTGGACAAAGAAATTGGAAGAAAACAATGAAGGAGGGGAGTGTTTTACTCTCTGGCTACTTAGAGAAAGAAGAAGAAGGAGAAACGCAATGGCATGGTTTTTATATTGTGGTTTTTATACGGTAATAAAATTTAAAAAAAAGAAAGAAAGAAAGAAAGAAAGAAATGGTTTACTT
Organism: Trichilia minutiflora; assembly: GCA_035590515.1. Classification (NCBI taxonomy): domain Eukaryota; kingdom Viridiplantae; phylum Streptophyta; class Magnoliopsida; order Sapindales; family Meliaceae; genus Trichilia; species Trichilia minutiflora. The sequence goes on along the minus strand of JAVXUL010000008.1, from coordinate 1,571,965 downwards.
ATCCATTTTTTCTAACTTATGTGTGACTTTAAGACATTTATCTCTAAATAAAAGGAAAAGTAAATTTTCTTTTTGCCCTTATTTGAATGAGAAAAAATCTTAATAAAAAATGTAATATTCTTTTTCTTAAAAGTATTCCTACTAATTTATTTTTTTCTTATTCGATAAAATAGCGTGACAATGTTTTTTTTTTATTTGACAATAACATACGTCTTAGAGGGTGTTTTTTTTTTTTTCGAGAAAATGACAAATACATCTCTATAACTTCACAAAATGACAAATAACCTATGCTATATTTTTTGTAACAAAACTTTTTTAAAATTTGAAAGTTGTGACAAATTTTTTTCTAAGAAGTTATTATTGCTTTATTTTAGATAAAATTATTATTATACCCTTAATAATAAATTATAAAATTACTATTATGCCTCTAATAAAGTGAATGTATATCATAGATGATAAAATATTTGAATAAAATGATAAAATTATCCTCAATCCTTTAATGTTTTTAAGGAAGAGATGAATTTTAAGGAGTAATTGTTATAACTTTCAATCCTTAGGAGAGTTTATTACAAAATATAAAGTAGGAAAATAATTGTTATTTAATAAAATTATAGAAGGAATTTGTGATTCCCCTTTTTTTTTTCTTTGTATGAATGCTCTATCTTACAGCATAATAATTATTAAATCAAAATCTAAAAATAAATCTAGTTGTAAGTTTATGTTTTATATGGCTATAAGAAACCTTGAATGTCGGCAGCTTCATATTAATTTTCTCGAATTGGAATATTCTTAAGTTGTCCATTGATTATATACATACAAAGATTGTATAGCTATCTTTTTAATTTGTTTCCTAGTGAAGAAAAAGGCTTACAGAGTAGAATATATACAAGTGGGGATCATGATGTTTTGTCATGGTGCTGCAATTTGATTAAAGACTGGTGGCGAGATTGGAGGAGTGTACCTAAAATTCAAAAAACGACAGCATCTCAATCTCACTTTTAATCTAGAATGGCCATTAAACCACGAGCGTTTGAGAAGAGAGATCCCAAGTTTCACTAAAATTTTGTATGGACGTTTTAACTGTTTAGCTTATCAGGCAATTCAACTGCATTGACTGCTTGGTAATGGATTGATAGAAGGATGCCTGTAAAGTTTTCTTTTTAAGTTTACCTATATTTATGATTATTATAATTTTTGTTTTTTATGATAATAATTAATTTTTTATATAAACTAAAAGAAAATTATAAATTATAATGAAAGAGTTAAAAAATATAAAATGATACTGTACAATTAAATGCTCCAACAGATGACCCACCATCTTATCTCCCATTCATAATATTTAATTTCTGTTCTTATCTTGTTCCATATTTATTTGTCATTCCTTTTTCCCCCTCTTTATTGCATTGTTTTTCTTGTCAACAATTTAATTTGGAACCATCCATAACTTGTTGCCCACCTACATTAGTTTCCATGTTTTTCTTTGTCATTTCTTTGGGATTTTATTAATTCTATGTCAAAATTTTTACTTGAGAATACTATCTATAAATATGTAATATACGTTATCTTATTGGTATATTTTAAGACATATAATTTGTTAAATTTATTGTCATTGAGCTGAATTTGTTTTAAAGTATGATGAAAAAAGTCAAATACAAATTGTTTTTGGATAATTTTGGAGTATCCGGACTTCATCTGACTAATTTTTAAAAAATATTAGTTGAATATACCATTATTCAAATATCTCGTTTAAATTATAAATGACTGATTAAAATCGAATTCATAATATACATTCAAATACACATATCAGACTCAATCCATTGTTATCATCCTATACCTGTAGATGATAAAAGTCAAATACATGTTACAAGACAATAATTATATGCTAGAATTAATTGTTTGTGTTGGTCTTGCCTCGTGCCTCTTACTCCCTCAAAAACTCTTATTGTGAGTGTTGACACTCTCCATTTCCACGTGATTGTAGATTAGTTTTTATTTAATTGAAATATTAGTATTCAAAAAAAATAATAATTTAAAATTTTAAATAAATTTTGCTAACGAATATCTTCAAGACACTAGCAAGTATTTTTATATTTATAATTTATAATATTTAATATAATTTAAATTGATAGGTAAAAATTTAACCACAGTATTTAAAAATAAATTTTAATAGTTTTTCTATAAAAATACAAATTAATTTATAATTAAATGATTTTTAAAAATTAACCAAAAAAACTCGAAAGTTCAAGAACCCAAAAAACTTGAGATAAAAAATAAATTAATTAAAATAAGAGTTAGCACTTATAATACAAATATGAAACTTTAATTTTAATAGTAACACAATTTAATAATTAAAATTAAAAATTATATTTAATCTTAATAATTCAACAATTATTTGTGTAAATTAATAAATAAAAATTTGTGCTTAAAATTAAGTTAAAAATTTTTATTTAAATTTAAAAACTTAAATTAATGAGTAAGAAATAAAAAATAACATATAAAAATAAGCCTTCATATTCTATATAGTTCAAATAATCATACTTAAACTTATTTTGAAAAAATTTGAGTTTTGATTTTTGTATGAGCTCCCTCTCTTAAATGAAAAAAGGTTTTTCCCAAACTTGAGAATAAAAATTTATTTGTATATTAATCACATCGACATCATAATTTTTCTAGTGAATGACATATTTTTATCTTCCACACCATTTTTTAATGATAATTCTTGTTACAAACATATTCATAGGAAACATGTTTTACTACACATTAAATGAGAATAAAACATTTTTATCTCTGCAAATGTGATAAGTAGCATAGTATTCACTTATACGTGAAATAAAGCCATCACATTAACAATAGAATTATAAATTAATTAATTACTAATATAGATAAGAGTTATAATTAATTGATATTACAGACATTAAAATATTTATATGTTAGTGTATGTCCTAAAAACTATATATTTTATTGATTTTAGAGATATTTTGTATTATATTTGTTACAGTAGTATACTCTAAAATCATTCGTGTTGTCGATTTTTGACACCATACATTGAGTTACTGTTTGTAATATATATATATATATATATTATACTAATTTAATTTATTAATAAAATATTTATTATTCATATTTATAAACTGCTTCCTCTCTTGATCATACTAATGATATAGTACACATGTGAATTGTTCAGATAATTTGATTATCGAATTATTTCCTGCATAAGTGATATTGACTGGGTAGGCATACGGAATATCTCTGATATATATCATGAGATGATATTAGAATGGGTAACACAATAATCGTGTTATAAAGGTATTAGTGTAGATTAACAATTAGAATACTATTTTTCGAATATGACAACGATATGACAAATCATACAGATGTATGAAGTTAATGATTTTTCATATAATTGTGCAAGTATAGGAAGTGTTCCTCAGACTTGAGACATAATAAATGATATTCAATATAGATACACATGGTTCATAAGGTATATGTATACGAGACACATCAAGTCTTGTACAGAAATCGATTTGATTATGTGTTATTTATATTATAATACTAATAAATATTGAGATGGAATTCGTTGACTCGATATCTTTTGGATTCGGGATACTGTTGACTCAATCCAGTTTTGAATTTTCATTCGGACTATAGTAAACATCTAAAAAGAAGTCTTTGGCTAAAGCTGTTAAATATTACACGAAAGAGTTTGTGGTAACAAGTTTAGATTGTATTGATCATTAGTTCAAGCGGTAACTAAGTTTTAGGGTTTAACATCTGTGAGCCCTAAATTGATCGGGATTAGATAAACGAAAGGAATCTATCTATACAAAACACACAATATAGAATAAAGGTTCAATAAAGATATTCTTTATTATGGTTTTAGGGGCCATAGCACATTACTAGATGTTAATTATGGTCATTTAGTGTTCAAGTTATTTGAAACAGTTATGATAAGATCGTTTTTCGCTTACAACTAATTCTGTGATGAACCTAAGAAGTCACAACCAATATCTAGGGTTATTCTTGCTTTGAAAGATATATAATATTATCAGCAAGAAGGCTACCATGCTCAGAGATAATATTAAGTCAAAAAAAAGTGAAAAGTATTTTCGCGATGAAATTGGTCAACGTGTATAAAGCTTGAAAATTGACCTGAATGTGATTTAAAATGAGACGGAACATTCCATTCATATTTAGATATGAGAAAGCAATTAAAATAAATTTAGTCAAAGCACAGATTAAGGATCAAAATATAATGTTTTTAAAGTTTTAGGGCCTAAGTGAAATTTTATATTTATATTAAGAAGCTTGTTAGACAAGCTTTGGAACTCATTTGTCTTTTTCTTAAAAGATTAGGGCGATTTAGTAAATGAGGATGTGCCTATAAAAGGGGTCTAACTTTTCAAAATTGTATAAGTTACCAAAAAATTTTTAAAAAAAACTCTCAACTCTCCTCTCTCTCTCTCTAGGTTCAGCTAAGGCAAGATAAAACCCTTTGAATTTTGATTCTTGGAGATTCTAAAAGTTTGGGGTTAGATCTTCATCCATATTGAATCAAGGTTAAGGTATTTTTTATTAATTTTATCATTTTTGGCATACTTGTTTAAGTTTGCTACATAAACCCTAATGATTTATTTTCATCATGATTCAACCTTTCAAAATGGTATCAGAGCATTACATTGTGTTGGATATATATGCTTGTTATGGCTTGGTTGTGATTGGATTTGAGTGTGGAAGCCAAAATCCCTAATTAGGGTTTATGACTCCAAATTAGGGATTTGAGAGAAGATGATGAATAGTTTATTTTTCTTCCAAATTTATGGCTTTGTAAGGATTATATGATGATTATAGAGTGCTTCATGATGTGGTTTCAAGTTTTGAAATGAATCTAATATGTTTTGAAGCATGGATGCATTCGATCACTTTGGAGATCCATGGATGATTCCTATTTTCTTTGTGTTTCATGGATGGATCTTGCTATATCATGTGTGTATGACATTCCTTGATAATTTAACAAAATGATGAAACCAAAATATTCAATTTGGAACCCTAACCCATTTGGCCATATATGCATTTTGTATGTATTTGCTTAATTTTCATACATTTGTCATGTTTAACTGTTAAACTTGGTTCTTTGATCATGTATGCTTACTGCCATGTCTTGATGGTGCTTATATGGTCATTAGATGCATGAATGAAAACTTGGACATAATGAAAATAGGTTATGTTTTTCATTGGTTGCATAAATGTCATTGGTTGCATAAATGAAAATAGCTCTCAGGGCATATTCAGAATGATTGAATATATCTTGGGAGTCTATGATGGTTGTCACTTGTGGGATTCACGGGTTAAGGCATGATAATTTTATTAATATTATAGCTTTTGGTTTTAAAACGGTTTTAGAAACACCCATACTTGATTTTCAAACTATAATTTTGAAATTTGTATGCATGATTTGTTAGTGTTTGCCCTAGAAATCATTCGTGTTGTCGGTTTCAGGACTAATGATCTTGTATAAATTTTTATATATTAATGAAAGAAGTAGTTCTTTATTTACATATATTAGCTGCTTCCTTTATTTTTCATACAATGAATAAAGAATATTTGTAAATTATCCAGATAATTTATTTAATTATTAAATAAATTTATTAAATCGTTCCCTACGTATGTGATATAAATTAGGCACTATATCACACAGTAGGCATACTAAATACTACCTAATGATATTATATGATAATATATATAGGTTGACAATATGAGTATTGTCGTAAGAGTATTAATGTGAATTTATAATTGGTGAACTATTTATCGAACATGACCAAATATTAATAAATCACATGGTATGCATGTAGTCATTGATTTATCGATAGATTATAATAGTGTGCGACATAATCCTTTGACCTGAGATGCCTGAAATTAGACTCTGTATGGATGGGTGTATTTCATATGGTATATACGTGCAGGACTAATCATGCCTTGTATAAGAATCCGGTTTGGGTATACTTTATTCATATAGGTGTTCGGTTGACAGTCAAGATGGGATCCATTGGCTTGACATATCGGATCGAGAATTATCGTTGCCTCTGTCCGAGTTGAGTTCCTAATTGAATGTCAATAGGATGTCATAATTATAAGTCAATGGCCATTGCATAATATTGACATATAATTGATAATTCGAATGAGAATTGAGATTAGGGTTTTGACAGTCCATGAACCCCTATCTAGATCACTTATGACGACAGAAGGATATTATTTACACGTTACTTATAATCAATGAAAGGTTTGATGAAGATCCTTCTTTATCGTGACTTAGGGATTATGGCACATTACTAGATACTAACTATAGTCGTTGAGTAATCGAAATATTCAGAGTCGAAATATTTGGAATAAGTTCACAGTTGAGTCACGATGAACCTTCATAGTCCACCAAGATCCTCTAACCCTACTTTACATGAGAGAGATTAAAATATTATCAAGAGAGGGCTAGCACCCTCATAATAATATAGAAACAAGCCGAAAATAATACATATAATGGTTATGCGTATTGTATATTCTTTAAAGTATTAAAGAAATGATATATTGATATCATAAGGTTATTTAAAATAAATAACTTGCCAAATTTGATAATAATGATTATCAAATAAGTTAAAATATGATTTTAACTCAAAATGATGAAAATTAAATAAAATAGTTTTATTTAGTGTAAAACAATCATTTTGCCCCTAATGTGATATATGTGTGTAATTTATTGTAAATTACATATTTAAATTTCATAATTTTGATTATCAAACATATTAAAATATGATTTTAATATAAAATGATAAAATCTAAATTAAAGTGTTTAATTTAGATGAAAAATGTCATTTTACCCTTATGTGTGTAAATGTGATCAAGGGCATTATAATAATTGTATCATAATTATGGATTTTGTTTAATCTATTATATTAATTAATTTGGTTATTAAATAATATATTTAAGTGTTAAATACTCAAAGAAAAAATGGTTTTTATAAATGGACAAAATTAAAACACGTGTTAAATTATAATTGGTTTATAATTTTAATTTGGTGTTTTATTTTTATTGGTCCATTTGTATGGTTACACACATCTTATATGGGATTACTTGTATCGCATGATTTTCATTTGTTTATTATATTTATAAGATAAATGTGAAATAAATTAAATAAAAAATATAAATATCTTTATATTTTTCATTTTCAATTAATTTTGGCATTAAAAATGGCTTCTCTCTCATAAAATTCGGCCATGGTGTGGAGAAGGAAGAGGATGGTGCAAAGTAAAGAGGAGTCATGGTTTTGACTCTTGTCTTCATCAGAAAAGAAAGCTTGCAAGTTATCTACCTAAAACCCTAAGATAATTTACTAAGAAAACTTTTGTTTTTCATGATTTTATCCTAGGATTTTTGGCATAAAAAATTTACATTTGATGCATGATTAAGCCATAGAACCTTCATATATATATATATATATATATGAGTAATTTTGCATACAATACCACACGCTAAGTAATGTATGATACATAGGAATACTACGGCATTTATTTTAATAATATTTATTTTTTTATCCATTGTACGTCAAATTTAACCACTTATTGTCTTACCAAGGCAAATTCCTTGGCCACAATGTCATGTGTGTGCCTCAAGATCAAATCATCCAAATTCTTGAAAAATTCATACGTGGTATATTCATCATGAAAGTGATAATAATCTTAAAGCCCTTTATCTCACGCAATCATAAATGAATGATATGTAATAAAACCATAAACTTTTTGCATTTTTAGTTCATACTTTGGCCTTATATATAAATTAATACCACACGAGCTATTCATTTTAGAAGTTATAAAATACAAAAAGTCACATTAATAATTAACTTTTTAAACATTCACAATATTTAAGTTTTAATAACCTATTACTAGAATTGTGAATAATCTAAAGTCCATTCATCTTTTAAGAAAGGTATGCACTCTTTATTATCCTTTATTCTGTGTGATTTTTCGCATGCACATCTAATACTTAGTTATATGTATCGATATCTACTTTAATCTCCATTCCTATATGATTATCAAAATAATTCTATAAGCACAATTATACAAACTAATTCCCTATTTTCTAAATCAATACTAATTCCTTATGTTCTAGTCTGTTTTTGGCCGTTTATTCTATTTTTTACCAATATAATTCTATGGTCATCTATAATTCAATAACTTACCAATAATTCAGACTTAATTTGCTCTTTAACTTACTATCAATTATATCCTCCCTAGTTCAAATTTCAAATTCTTATAGTCTACCCTTCAAACAACTAATTCTAACACTTAAATCTTGATTATGATATAAAATAGTTGCGATTATACAAATTTTTAGATTGTATAGTAAATCATAATATAAACAGTAATTCAAATTCGTAAAATCAATTAAAAATATGAAATTAACACTATAATAACGCTAATAATCTCATTAATAGGTCAATTTTAACTATTAAAACTTTAATCACCGTCAATTATTGAAAATCATTTTTTCGTGAACAGTAATCATAATCTCTTCTAGCTCAATATCTAGTAAAACTTGTAAAGCGTAAAAGATTTTGAGTACTAATAATTTATAACAAGAAACAAAAATTTAATTAGTAAATATCAAAGAAGTTAAAGGAAAAAAAAAGTTACAGAAACTGGATGTGAACTCGGGAGAAAACATGGAGGAAATGATGAATGAATGCATAAATCAGCCTCCTGTTGCCATATATATAAATTGCCCAATAAATGACAAGATTATCTTTAAAATTAAAGAAGAAAAGAAGGGTTAATAAGGTCAAATTGGGTATTTCATAAAAAAATCATCAATTCAATGCCATTTTGAAGAAGAAAGGTGAAGTTAGCTCTAAATCTGGTTTGAAGTTCCGTGTGTTGGTCTTCTCCAGGTGGCCAGAATCGAAAGTGTAATCGGCGCCTGTCTGGTGCGCAATATGAACCAATTTGGTCCAGGTTTAAGTTATATGGTTCCTAGGATTTCGGTTTTTGTCTTCCTCTATTTTTTTGATACTATTTTCTTCTTTTTCTGACATCTAATTTTACTTTAATTTTTATTTACTCAATCATTTTTTAATCCTCTTTTTAAGTAACAAAAAACCATTTATCAATTGCCTTTCTCATTTAACAGAAATTTAATTTTGAACATTGAATATGTAATTAACATCTTAATATAATTTTTTTCATATTTTTTATTTTTATCTAAATTTTTTTAAATTAGTTATTAAATATACATACGGTATCAATTATTTGATATTAATAATTAAATTTATATTTTATAAAAATAATAAATATATTCTTAAAATATAAAATGATCAAAATATCTAAGTGATAATATACACTTTATGTATATATTCATAAATTTTTATCATCAAAATTTGTGTAGCATTAACTTTTATTTTTAACTTAAATCTTAATCATTAAATTATAAAAACAGAATAAGTAATAATTAATAAAAAATATATACTAACAATTTAAAATTAAACAAAATTTTAATATTTTCTAAAATATTTACACGCTATCTAAAGAGGAATAAGTGACGGTTGAGTAAGACGGTTAAAAAATCCCTCGAGCTACACCGTACCTGCTCTAAGTGCCTAAACTTCAATTCCAATGGCGGCCGAGGGCAAACCAAAGACGGGAAACATCGCGACCAATAATAGCAAGAAGAGAAGGCAATTTCTCCCGCATAACAAACCCGTGAAGAAGAAAGGTGGGTATCCTTTAAGGCCGGGAGTTCAAGGCTTCTTTATTACTTGCGATGGCGGAAGAGAACGACAAGCTTCCCACGAGGCCATTTATCTTGTTGATTCTGTATGTTTCTTCTTCTTCTTTTTCGTTTTTTTTTTTAATTTTAAATTTTAACATCTGTTTCCACTTTATTTCCTTATTTTCGATGTGGGAATTTTTTTAATTGCTTGTTGCCTTTGTGCTTCATTTTTCAATTGTTCCTATTGCACTACGATTGTTTTAGGTTTTCTTTTGTTTAAATAGTCTACTGGTAAAATTTTTGGAATTGGAATAGCATGAAGTGTGTGTGTTTTGTCTGTGTGTGATAGATAGAATGGTGAAAATAAAGGCGCAATTTGGACAAATAATTGTAGAGTTGGCTTACTCAGCTGAGATTGTGGGGAAATTTTGAGAAGTTTTCACTTTGAGTGGAGGTTATGATTGGTCACTGCAGCATTGAATAATTTGTTTGAAGACATTGAGATGCAATGTTTAATGTTTATTTTCATTGAAAGCTTTTGTTAATCCAATGTCTCTGTGATTACGACGCAATTCGGTTATTTGCTAAAAGCTATTTCTCTAATTTGTTTTCGTAAATAAGCTTATGCTTGGAATGGGTGAGTGACATTTGTGGTCCACGCCTTTCATATATATATTTCATTAAACCTTCATATATGGTTATTCTTTCTTGTCACTAGCCTGCTTTTCTTCTCTGGTTTCCTAATTTTTTTGGAAGGAGTGAAATATCCACAGCATCTTTCCTTGTCGCTGAAATCCTTATATTTCTATACTTCCGGATTGTTTGCATTCCCTCATGTTCCAGGACCCATATACTCTTTACAAACACATACGTTGTTAAAGAACTAAGACTGTCATGTCTAATGTTAAGATGGTCATTTAACTTATCTCTTAAAATATGAAAAGAAAAAATTGATTTATTCTCTTGTTGATTATTGGCATCATGTCTAATGTTAAGATGGCCATTTAACTTATCTCTTAAATCTGGTGAGTCAAGTGGTATAAATTTTTAGAGTCTCTTGTTAGTTAAATCGGTTTGAGACCAGTGGTAAAGAGTTTTGGAGTCTCTTGTAAATATAAGAAACTGCATGGAAAGTCTCTAATCCACTCAAAACTGTTATTTGTAGAAGCATATCCATTCAATACATAGTGTTCAGCATTCTGCTGTGTAAATCTTGGGCACAAGGGAAATCCTACCCTTCATTGCCTTTAATAATTCTTATTGTACTAGATGAACGTAGTGGGTCCTACGATGGACCTCTACTTCCCATTTTGGCTTAGGGGTATGCTGCTGCCGATAGATGACACCCAGATCAAGGGTGAGGAAACTTGGTAGTATAGATCAACTGTTGTCTTGTTTATGTAAAGGAAAGTTCAATATACTTAATAATATTTTCAGGTTTTTGATGAAGCGGCATCAAGTTGTTCAGTTTAATTTGAACTGCTGGATTTGTTTTGCCTTACAGTTTTCTGAAGAGTTAGTCAATGGAAACAGTTCTGGTGTGAACTCTACAGGGATACCAAATAAACCTTTGAATAAAAGGATTGTCTTTGCATCTTCTAGTAGCGACGATGATGACGATGATGATGATGACAGGGCTGAGGATGAGGTGGTGAAAGGGGAAGAGAAAGAGAAGGAGGGTAGAGAAAATGGAAAGGGGACTGGTAAACAATCAGACACTTGCAGAGATGATGATGCAGGTCATGAAAAATTAACAAATAAGAAGTCTGATTCTCATGACTCAGGTAACGTGTGCTGTGAGAAAGAAATGGAGGGAGTGACTGATGAAAATAGAGGGGATGGTAAAAAGCACAAAAATCAAGTGGAGAATACTGAAGAGCCACCAGCCAAGAAACAGTGCCGAGAAGCGGATGCCTCCAAACGTGTAATTAATGACAAAATGGAGGAGAGGTCTATTGATAAGCTAATTGAAGATGAGCTCAAAGAGCTTGGAGATAAAAATAAAGTAAGTGAATTAGCTGATAATCTTTGTATTTCACCTTCTCATGTATCTAGATTGGTAACAGATGCCAAACTATTTCTTTACAGATATGTTTTATTACTTATGGGAATTGATATCGCCCATATTTACGTGCTGCCTTCTTCTTTTTCTTTATATGTTGTGCTTTATGCTCAAATTTCTCAAGAATTCAAGTACAAGCCAGATATAACATAACTGTAAATACACTTATGTCCATTTCGATATGTGGTATGCCCGTGATCACTAATTCTTGGAAGTGTGCTGTTGTCATGTTTCATCATCTTTCTCATTTAAAATGGTTTTGTAAAGAGACTGATGACACATGAAATGTTAATTTTTGGTTCTTTGTTGAGCATTCGTAAGGAACTCTATAGGCATTATTGATATCTATAGAGCCAACCAAAGTGAGTTCAGTTATGGCACAAACTTGACTCAGGAAGTTTTTCATAGTTTTTCGGGGTGAGGGGAGGGGGAGGATCCAAGATGAATGAACAACGTGGCTGTTAAGTCGTTACTCAACCCAAAAGCTTAAGCTGATAGTTATAGTTCAACAATAGTATGTCAACTCTAACACTGCCCTTCTTGCTGAATACCATATTCAATGAAATGGCAATAGGACAGGTACACAAGCAGGCACTTTTATAGATGTATGATGTATAACGTCTAATTGTAACTTAACCTCTATTTTGTGTCCATTCAAAATGATGAATTGGTGGAATTAGGTTGACCCAATGATATTCACAATTTTTAAAAGACCATTTGATGTTAAATTTATCACAATTGATTACGCCTGGAGGTTTATTTTATTAGATCTCTCGTACTATATGTACATTATTGTTTGGTGCTGTTATGCTTCTACTTAATTTTGAAATATGAACCATTAAAGGGTTTGGTAAATACCGACTTCTAGGAGGATCGCCCATTTTGCACTTATATTTTATATATGGGGAGTCCCTTGTACAACACGTGAATTTCAAAGCCAAGCCTCCTCAATCCCCCCAAACCCTAGAATTGATGTAAATTTCTTATTTTCGAAAGTATTTTAATAATGACTTACCTTTTGCTGCAATTATAAATACGAAAATGATTTCATTTTAGTCATGATCAGTTATTGAATGAAAACAGAACATGATAGGGGTTCAAGGATGCATATGCTTATTTTTACTAAACCTTGGAAAGAGACAAGTTTTGATAAATACATTATCCTACCAATGGATTTGTGGTGGCTAAGGCATCAAATATGCTTCCTCATTTTAATAATCCCATCTTTAAGGCATGGTATTTTAGATCATTTATTTATGTTTGAGATGGGTGGGTTCAAGAGAGATTGTGTTGGTCTTTGCTCATTACATTTTATATTCAAAATGATGTATGTTATTATCCTCATAAACAGAGGCGCTTTGTAAACCTAGATTCGGGCTGTAATGGTGTTGCCTTTGTTCAAATGCGAAAAAGAGATGAAGACCCTTGTCCCAAAGATATTGTGCAACACATGATGACATCTGTTTCATCAACAAGGAAACCAGTCTCAAGGTTCATAAACTACTTTCTCTTTACTTGAAATCATATAACGTGCATGCACTTAAGAATGCCTATTGGTTTCCAGAACTAAATTGCCTACCTTTTTCCCCCTATTTGAAGGTCCATCTTAAGAGTTTTACCAATCGAAGTCTCGTGCTATGCTTCTGAAGAGGAAATTTCAAAAGCAATTAAACCTCTTGTGGAGCAGTATTTTCCGGTGGAAACTCAAAACCCTCAAAAGGTGTGGTCTTTATCAATCTCATCATTTCTTTTCTTGCTGTTCATGGTAATAATATTGTGATGTTCCTTGAAATGTTGCTTAATAAATCTTGTTATAGTTAAATTAAAAATTGAATCTATCTTTTAATGAATTGCAATTCATACTTTTGTAAATCAGTTACTTTTATATCCTTCATTTTGGTATCAAGAAATAAATAATAATTTTCAAGGGATTGCTCCGGTAGACAGAATTTTAGGCCAGCTTTGTTCCTTAATGATGGGATAAATATAATGGCATATATAATACTAAATTTTTTAATCTTAATTTGTCTCTATCTAATCTCCCTCCTTAAAATATAATGAAAACCAAAGTTTGGAGAATCTCAGTCGACTTTGGAAAACTGATATAAGCTGTGCATCTCATGGTTCCACCATGACTTGAAATCTGTTTATTTGTTTAGATGGTCTGTAACCTTTATTTGCTCTGTGCAGTTTGCTGTATTGTATGAGGCTCGCGCAAATACTGGTATAGACAGGATGAAGATAATAAATTCAGTTGCAAAATCTGTTCCTGCACCTCACAAAGTTGATCTTAGCAATCCTGACAAGACAATTGTAGTTGAAATAGTGAAGGTAAGAATTTTTTGTATTCCTGCTAAGTTAGAATGTGAATTAGCATGAATAGTTCACTTGCCTCTCCTCTATATTCCATTTCTTGCTGTCTCTGATTGGGTCCAGCGTAGGATCTTGTTTTGTTGATATGATGTCTTGCTGAAGAGTTCTAATTAACTTTTTTCCATTGTTCTCTTTTGAAACCTTCATACCGATATGTTTAATTTTTTCTTGATTTCTCCATGTTATATGCTTTAGTATAGGAGAACTTAATTTATTTTCTTGGTTGGTACTTGGTACATCTATAATTGGAAGCATTAGGTTTCTTTTATCATGGTATCCAAAATTTGGTCTTGCCTTTTTCTTATTTTATGGCTATACTTTTTTTCCAATAAATTGCCCTCGGTTAATATTTGTCTTTAATTTTGTTAGACGGTGTGCATGATTGGGGTAGTCGAAAAGTACAAGGAATTGGCAAAGTTCAACCTGAGGCAGTTGACATCTCCAAAGTAGTAAATAGATTGAGGATGGAATATTGAAGACAGTTACATCGACTTTCAACTTTATGTTCCAACTGGGATTGGAACAAGTGTGAAATTTTGAGAGTATTTGCTGAGGGATATGCGCAGAGTGGAGCAGTGCTTTTAGCTTTTATATAGTAGAAGTTGAGACATTATATTGTCTTCTTATTTACAAAGATAATATGCATGATTTTGAATGACTTGTTTCTATATGAAATCTATCAAGCAACTTATTTATTATATATAATGCGATGCGTATGTGCAAACAAAGTGGATTCTTTTGGAAATTTTTGCTTGATATTCTGGAAATCTGAAGCTTGATAATGTGGTGCCAACAACTGACTTTTCGCTTGTCTTTTTAGGCTTGAAATTGTAGCTCTGTATACTCTTTTTCTTACTCTTAACTTGTTTGGAGGAGTAAAAATCAAGTGTGATTTGGCATGATTTTTGGTCGTGTATTCTCCAAGTTTTTTTCTTCCAATTTACTATGTTTTTATCTGGCTGTACTGTATAGCTGGAAGAGTAGTGCAGTATTTCATTGTTTATTCCAGAAGTTGATACCTATTACTATTAGGTTCTCTCGTCTTATTTACAGTGATGCTATGTATCTAGTAATTATATTATCAATATTATCAAGTACTTGTTTGCTATTTTGCAGACCTGCCTGCAAAAACGTCTGGAAATGTATTTGGTTCACAACTGGACTACTTTTCTGCTCGTCATTTTAAATCATACTTTTTCTGCTGCAGCAGCACCATATCAAAACAAAAGTTTGAATAAACCTTAGTTTCTGTACTCCTTTCCGCATGTTTTTAGGTTTGTTTAAGGCTGATATAATCCTTTTTGCCTTCTTTGTCTTTGTCTGTGACATCTTTTTTTAAACCCTAAATAATATATTTAAGGAGGATCAAAAGTTAAAACTGTCTTCGTTCCAACCAATACGGAAAAAGCTTTTCCTTGGGAACGAACAAGAACATTGATCAATAATATAGGAATGGAAAACAAAGAAAACAATATTGATTAACTGTAAGTTGAAATCAATTCATTGATGAAGGAACAAAAGTTGCCCTGTAGCCATGGGTACAAAAGAAGGAACGAAAAACACCACGCTGAAGAAAAATTTCATTTGATCCTCCTCTCCCCCTCCATTGTACAGAGTAAGAAAAAGAACAGGTATCAAATCATTTTCACGCCTCCTTCCAAATCATATATATATATATATATTTAAATCATGCTCTTGGTGGCTTGTACAACTTCTCAACCATCTTCCTATATTCTGCAATAAAAACATTTGGTCAGAAATATACTTAACAACAAAGCAAAGAAAATGACCCAACAGAAGCAAGCAACCCCCCAAAAGCTATACGCTGTTAATAAAGAGAAAAGAATTCCTGTACGTATATACCATCTTGATTGCTCCAAAGTTGTGCTGCTTGGTTGTTCAAAGGAGAGCTGGTGTTCGGTTCTGAAAGCAATATATAAAGAAAAAGAGAAAACAAGATATCACTATCTAATGAGACCACCCATATGAAGTAAAGGATGAGGAAATGAAAAGATCTATAAATACCTCCTAGCAAACTCTGGATTGATAACAGTATGGTTCTCACATCATAAGCTGATGACCATTTATCCTATAAAATCAAATCGAATTCGCATTCAAATTACATTCAGTTTATACAATATAATGCAGGCTCTAGCTGGTTCGTGAAAATTTACGGTTTGAATCCCAATCAGACCAAAATGCACTAAGTGAATGAAATTTGTGCACAGGGAAGGATACCTGAAGAATGTCCAAGCAAATATTGCCATAGACATCAACATTGGGATGGAAGCAACCGGTTTCAAACTTCACTTTCGGAGGCTTGAATGGGTAATCGTTGGGGAAAGAAAGGGCAAGCTTGTATTCAGTTCCCTCAAAAACCGTGTCTTTGCTTCCGTGGATTGTTCCTTTCCAGCAAAATATGTTGTCCTCCTCGGGGAATGCAGATATCCCAGAATCCCCACTCATCTGTAATCAAAAGAAAACAGGACTTGGAACCCCATATCATCTAAGACGAATTAAAAAGATATGTTTCATGTTTTTGTTTTATTGTTTTTCTCGAGTGCCCAAACAATCAAAATTTCCGAAATTGGAAAAGCGAAACTTCATCTATTGTCTGATGTAAATTTTCTTGGCACTCAAACAGGAAATTAGGAAAAATTATTGGTGAAAAGAAATATGAGTTGTGTTCTTACCATTAAAGCCATCAATTCTGATTGCAACCTGTTTATTTAAAAATAAAAGAAAGAAACAAGAAAACCAGGATTAGAAAATCTCCAGAAACCCTCATAAAATCAAGCTAAAAAGACAGTATTTAATCAGTAAATTCACAAACAAAAGAGAAATTCAAGAAAACCCAAATGAAGAATGCGAAAGAAAACATCTAAAACAAAGCATAATTTTACAAATAATACCTTTTAAGAACAGATTGTGTGTCAACGGTCTTTACAGTTTTAACGGGCTTCTTGGCTGCCGTCCCCGTCGGAGTAGCGGCCACCGGAGTGTTCCCTTGGTAACCGTTAATGGTAGCCATGACTTTCCTCTTTGTTTCTTGATTCAAACAACGAAAACTAAAGAAACCAAATCAAGAAAGGACAGGAAAAAGCTGTGAACTTTACTACAAAAGAGTAATAAAAGGAGGAGAAGAAGAAGAAAAAGGAGGAGAAAAGCTAACTGGTTTTATCTTCTCTTCTTCTTCAGAGAGTCTGTAGAGAGAGAAAGCTCAAGAGAGAAAGAGATAACAAGTGGAAGCCGGGGGTTTGGTTTAAAACAGTGTGTGGTTTGACTTAAACGATGTTAGTTTAGGTGACTTTCAAAAATGTTTTGAACGTTACGAGGACGGCGTTGATTCTATTGATCTCCGATTCTCCAACGGCTAGTTTTCATGGCTTTAACGTTGGTGCTTTGCCCCACCAGCAAGCGCACCGTGCGACCTAGTCTAATCGGCTGAATAACATATACGTCCCTAATGTTTAAGAAAATAATAAAGTAAGACATACGCTGATAATCTTAATAAATAGGTCCCTCGTTTTAGAGGGAATGGAAGCACCAAAAACCTTAACTAACTATTTGTACAATAAACCATATTAGTACAGAGAAGATATAATGTTAACCTTATTTTCAAATTTCATTTACCCAACAAAAAATTTTCCATCCAGTATGCCTGATAGCACCAAACTCACCAAACAATTATATTTTTATTTGATAACCTGATCGGTATTATTAGATAAACTTAATAGTAAAAAATTACATAATTTATATTAATATTAATATTTAAAATATTTATATTTTATTATTATTTAAGATTGTTTTATTGTTATTGTTATTCAAGATAAAATCAGTAGTCACTAAACAATAAAAATCAACACTTAACTACGAATTAAATGAGATTTTTATAAATCATGATTTAAAAATCGAAGTAAGTATTATGATATTTTTCATAATTGACATAAATAAATATTTATCCACGTTATTACTTTAATCATGGTATTATTATCCTAATTATGTTATCAATTTTGCTATATGGTTAGAATCTAAAGTAGCTCAAACAACATGCTTTTAAGGTTAGAGTATTATTAACACTAGTGTCGGATTAGGGATATCACTTAAAATCCTTGAGGTGAACTTATGAATAGTATTTAAAAATATTTCTGAACATGATATTGAGATTTTTCTGATTAAGTTAGGTTTATCATAGTTTAGCTCATTTTCGATAATTATAACATGACATTATAAAAAATAAGAGTATAAAGATAATCTTTTTCTTTTAAAATTTATAAGTTACTATTGTGTGTCAGACTATCCTTTACTTATATGCTAATAAGACGATGATAACATTAAGTAATAATATTAGTACAATCAAATTAGTTAAAACATGCATGCCATTTTTTAGTAGGAGTGTCAATCTCTCCTATTCTCTAATAATTATATAGAAATATTCGTAAGATATAACAGTTATATTTATGAAAAGAAATCAAATCTATTATTAGAGAAGATTTAATTAACTTCTCAATATTTGGGAGAGTTTTTTTGACAAATAAACTTAATTGCTCATCATCTCCTTTATTCAAAAAATCAAGGATAAACACTTGATTATAACTACAAAAAATACTCCTTAACCTTTCTATTAATCACTTGTGATTGACTTAATTATTAGTATTTTTTTGCCTAAAAGTCAGCATCATTCAAAATTCCTCTATAAATTCCTCTATGTTTGTAAATTCACAAGAATAGGAGTCATTTTTATTTTACTGTATGATGCTCAAAGTTGGCTTAACAATATCCATGTTAGTATGAAGTTAAGATAAATTTTGTATATCAATAATCACTATTTAAATTTTACTTGACATTTGTATTGAATTTGCTCGATAATGTCTTGCAATGTGTCAAGTAATAACATATGCATGAATTTAAGGAATAATACCAAGTCTTATCAACTAATATCAGGCATTACTTGCTAATGTTTGATATTTTATCAGATAATATTTGGTGTTACCAGCCTAATGTTTGGTATTCAATCTGCAAATCTGTGCCTGAATGAAAAATATTAAATATTTGCATATAACTGTCAATGTTTCATTAAATCGGATTTTATAGTCTAAAATTCAATATTTTAAAATGGTTGTAGATGCTTTGGTTAGAATTTTATTGGGAAAGAATTTTTAAAATGGGTAATAGTTGAGCCTTGTTTCATGGGTAGAAGGTATGTGATAACATTACTTTATACTTATTTTATAACAAAAAAATATAAATAAAATGATACAAAATTAAAGGTCCAAATAAATTATAATATTTAACACTTCACTTTGGTCGTTTTTAGTTTTCTATAAGTTTTTGCCAGGAAATTTTTGTTATAAATAATCAAATATATATCAATTTATTATTTTATTAAAGTTTAAGGATTTATTAAATCATTGTTGATTTAGGTATTTCAAAATGCATTTTTTCAACTTGTTTTTCTTTAATATAAATTAAATTTCACCTTAACTTAGCATGATAAAATTTGATATTAAAATTTTCAGTAATTCTACACATGCTTTGTGCTATCTCAATTAATGTCATAAATTAAATTTTATTTTATTTTATTATTTAATTGATAAATAATACCTTATATTAAATTAAAAAAGCGTTTAAACAATTAAATTATACAGTATTACACTTTAAGTATTATTCAAAATTTTATATTATGTCAGTAAAATCTAGACAAGATTTTTAAAATGATGATAATTCCAAATCAACACTGATAATATTTGATTAATACTTCTCAACCCAAAATACATCTTAAATAAAATGATATGCATTTATTAATTAATAAAAAATACAACCAATGACTTTAAAAATTGTAAAAATTTATCCTTTAATAAATACATACAACCTCAATTATCATGTTATTTAAGATATATTTCAAAATTAAAAAAAAAATTGAGATAAATAATATTATTGATAATATATTTTTAGAATCAAAATAAAACAGAGATAGAGGTAGAGGTAGAATAAACTTACGAGATATTACTAATATCATATCAAGTCTTGAAAATTTTAAGACATAATCTTCGCATTCGGTGTCACATGAAAATAGAGAACAGAAGTTTCAGTTTCAGTCCCTGTGTCAAGTGCAAATATACACAGGCCATGAAGACAGCAGAATTTAACATCATCCAAACGGTAACAGCTGAGATTTGGTAACAGCCAGATAAATCTCAGCTGTTACCGCTTAGAACATGAGAGGCAGACAATTAATGATGTAACTTGATTACCCGGGATATCCTCTCAAAAAAAATTGGACACATATTCATACTGAACATTAGAACATCCCTCATCCATTCTGGGGCAACCCTGTCAAAAGTACCCAGAGATACTACACGGTAAAGCAACTCTGATTCCTTTCCAACTTCGTTTCTAACCCATGTTAGACTGAATGAGTAACCTGTTGTGGACACGATAAAAATGAATAATGTTGAGTTTCTTGTGAGTTTGCATCTTCCTGCTCATATTCTATTCATCAAATATTATCACTACCAATTTGGATAGTATTAAACATGAAAAAGATCAATCAAATAACATTTAGACAGCAGGGAAAGAAGTATCAAAGAAAAGAAAAATGGAAAAAATGAGATTCCAAGGAACTAATATAATTCCATTTATTACCACTCGACTGATGCAAAGCTGAAATGCACGTTCCGCCAGTTTGATTAAATGCTGATAATTTCATGCCTACTAAGTACTCAACAAGATCTTGAAACAGACAATTAGCTGGACCAACATCATTAACACCACCCCCTGAAAAACAAATGATGCAAAAAACAAACTAATGGTATCACATCCATGATCCAAGTACAATACAGTAGCTTAAAATTTTTGACACCTACCTGATGCATTGATAATTCTTTTACAGCAATCAGGCTGCAGATAATAATGAAATAGTGAGAGAGAGAGGAAACTAGAATTTCAGGTCAACAAGTTTAGGGTTACAGGCATACCAGCTGGCCATGAGCAAGAGTCCACCTGGATACAGTTTCCGTTGATAAATCATTAGTTGATTCCCCTGCAGTGGCATCATCTCGGCCACTGCAACCCGGTGTAACCATAACTTCTCTCTCAATTCCCAATTCTATGTGACGCTTTTTTCTCCCTACTTTTGATGAGCCATTGGACTGATTTCTGGATATAGTTTGAGCACCGTCAGGAGTGTTGAACTGCATGTTATCATTTTTTCCTTCCTTTGAATGGGAGGAAATTCCCTCTTGAAGGAGCTTTTGAAGACTATCAACTTCTTCGGACAGTGCTTTATCTGCCACAAATTAAGCATCTCACCATAATGCTCTGAATTCTTGATCAGAGAGTAACAACCAAATAGCTTACAAATTTCGAGAGTTAAGAGAAAGCCATGGCAATTTAATGTACGTGTTATGAGTAATGTGTTGAGAACATCCTTTCTAGGAAGTTATTTACATATTTCTAATTAATATGGATTGTTTAAAGAAGCTACTGACAATTTCAGCGACTTCACCAACTCTTTTATTAAAGCCTTAGGATTATTTTGCTGGGGTCCTTAGACCGTACATCCGCCAACTCAGTTTCTCAATCATTATACTTATAAATTTTCTGTTATGAGATATCTTACCACCAATTAAGTCCATTCATAAACAAATATGAAACAAAACAAAACCATCTTCAATCTAGATGGTCTCATTCAGCTCCATTTAGCTTTCAGCCTTCAGCTTGTTTTATAACTTAGGACGACAAGAACCTAGTTTGATCTGGCTTGAGGTTGACTCAATTTGTCACATGCCATCGTAAGAACAATTTGAGTGCAGGGTTCCACGAGTTGATTAATATATGGAATTCTTTAAATTTTTTTAAGAACATATAGATCAAGTGTAATGAACTCTCACAGGAAAATCAATGAGTTCCACGTCTAATTCTGACCAAGGAACATCCAACACCTTAATCATTGTTTGTATCTTCCTAGATAGAATCTATAACTTTCTTTTCCTTAAGTAAGATAAGTTTCTTATATTCATCTAGTTTGGTCTCAGCTGAAAAAAAATAAATCAAAATGCTCTCAAATTGATTCATTAAGGCAGTTGAAGAGTTACCAGAGAGTTTGTAAGAAAATAACTGATTGTTTCTTACTCTTTTGATTCTCTTCCATTAAAAGCTTTTGGTACTCCACACATTGCTCATTGTTGGTGGACCTGCAATGACAGTAAATATTTAGCAGACTTGTGTTATTTATGCCTCCCAAAAATTTGGTTCTTCCCACAACAGAAAACAATAAAACAAAAAAGAAAATAAACAAATATAAAAATCAATAAAAAAAGGGAACATCAGAATGGATGCCTGATTGAGTCCACTTCACTTCTCAAGCTGTTAGCCTGTGCATGTAACTTATCATTCTCACTTCTTAAGTATTCTATCAACTCCTCTGCAGCTGTAATGTCAGGAAATAAACAGTTACACACTTTAGATGGTCCTTAAAAGTTTGAGGTTTAACCATAGTTATATTGAATACAGTGAGCGAGATTCCATTTATAAAAATAACTATTAAAAGCTGACAGCAATTCACAGGGCCTATGCAGAGATTACATGTTATAACACAGGAAATTATTTTCTTCCAATTTGCAGGAGCTAGACAGATCCAAACTCCAGCCTAAACTTATTAATTTGATTCATATTGGGTAGAGACACAATACTATATTATAATTTTTTCCCCTCATCTGCAAATGTTTGAACCCAGTAACAGAAACCATAACCATCGCTATCATATAATGATAACAAATTACCATGAGCTGTTAATAACTGCATATGATTAATTAAACAATGGTCAAAGTATTCACAATCCGCATCTAAGGGCAACAAAAGCATCCTAAGAGATGCCACCAAGCCAAAAGAGGCTTAAAATGTGCCCCAACATTAACCCTCAATGATCAAAAGCAAAGAAGAAAACAGTAAACAAGGCTTTTAAAGAAATCATAATAATTACAGCTCTTCAAATATATCATGATTTCAGTCAATATTCCATTACATTAATGTATGAACCTAAAATTCAGTAACACATATTAAAGTCCAGTGATCATGAATTAGGAGTAAATGTGAATAAGTTTCCCCAATCAAAATTGAATATCGAACCCAAAAGGCACTGAACTGACATAAGCTGAGCTGAGTTGTAGGCTGTTGATAACCTTATTATGAGCTAGTAAGTGGATAACGAGCTCTATATTATACCTTTTTGGGGGCACGATCATGCTTAATTTTGAAGAGCAGCTCAATAAGACACACAACAAAGTATAAATAAACCTAGAAAAAGAGGCGATTTTTAATAAATTTAGAACTTTGGAAGAAGTCTTGTCCACTTTACCAGACATGGTTCCTGAAAAGTACATACCAGACACATAATTCAAAAACTTCAATTCTTGTTCTTTGTTGATCTCATCCAATTCACCCCATTTTTTCTTCTAAAATTCAAAAAGAAAAAAATCGATTAAAAATTATCAACTTGTCTTTTCCTCGAACAAGCGACAGCAAAAAACGAAAATTCCTTCACTCTTCATTTTCTGCGAGAAACATTTTTTTTACCTTCAGTTTATCGTATTTCTCGTAGAGCTTCGCGTACAAAGATTCCATCTGCAAAGACAACAACAAAAAAACAATAATCATGGAATTATTCCCGAAAAAAAAGTATGGAAACGAAAAAAGGTGAGAGACAGTAGGAGAAAAACGGAAAACGCCTAGTTTTCACACAGATTTAGTTTTCTATTTGATTTCTTTCGAGTTTTCTCGGCAACCAAACGGAAAAATAAGGAAAATTACAGCCTGGAGAAGTAAACTTAACCAGAAAAACCTGTGATTAGCCGTCGTGATTGGGAATGCGAGATGAGAAAGCGCGGGAACGCAGATTTTGAAATTTGAGAAGAGAGGCTCTCGCTCGGTTCACACTCCGTCTCCGTCGTTTTTTTTGGGATAGGTTTGAGTTGAAAAAGGTCGATATTGTCGGCGTCAACATCAGAGATTGAGAGATGACCAATAGCTTTCTACCACGTCAGCAATTGCAAATTATTTCATTTTTTTATTTGAAAATACATGCGCAATGATCTTGATTTTCATAAAATCAACAGTTGTAAAGTATTTTTCTTTTTTGAATTCTAACAACATAATTAAGAGTCCGTTCAGAATTTAATATAAATATTATTATAGACTTATAGTTTATTTCTATCTACTGGGAGGCTGTCTTCCAGGTCAGCGACGCCATCAATTTGCGTACCACGGGCGACTTTTGGATCAACTTGAACGTTTCACACCGCTCTAAAAGGGAGCATTTGCTTGTTGGCCAAATTCAGAAGGCGAGAGAGAGGCTCATACAAGAAAACTCCAATAGTAGGATGCAATTCTAGAAATGTTTTTTATACCATCATTATCATCACAGTAAAAGAAAAAAAATCAAATACTAGTAAAAACTGATGCCTAAATATTTAAAAGAAATCTAAAAAATACAAATTTCCAAATTGTGCAACTCTCGCCCACAAATCTCTCGTCAACATTTTACTTTTTGTTGGGATGCCCTCACGAATCACTTTGGCATAATACAGCTACAGAAATGCTATAAGTTGCCTAATGAATGACATGCAGAGGACTATAGCCCAAGTTTTGAGAGAAGTTCACGCCATCTTGGAGTCTCTTCATCAAAGATGTAGGTCAAAGGCGAGATTAGAACCCCACTACCCCCGATCTGCAACAAAACAATATTTAGCAATCAAGTTTAGAAAGTGATCCCAGAAGGAAACCGTTGATTGATTCAGACATTGATGTGGAGTGTCTTTATTTCAATCATGCAGTAAAAATGCAAAAGGGTAGGCACAATAAAAAGTTTGGAACCATGACATTGATATTTAAAAAGGCATGTAAACATAGCTAAAGATTATAGATATAAACATGTTAATGATGGAAAATAAGTTTTAAGTACATGTTACTCGCAAAACCAAGTCTGACAGGAGCTAATAAAAAAAAAATTGACTGATATAATAGGTAAATGTTTTATGCAAATATATCAGGCAGATCTGCCCAGCAACAATTCAAAAGCCAGTTTAATTGTGTATTTAGAAATGAAAATAGAAGGCTTCTGCATGAACTGAGACATCTTTCTTCTGTTTATCTTTAGAATTCTGTCAGAAAATATGTTGTAGTTTGTGGAAAAATATTTCTAATTAAATTGCTATGAATTGTGTTTGTGTGTATTGGTAAGAACGGTCTAACCATCATCCCAAGAGGAAACTAAACAGGGACTGCAGAAAACAGTTTACAAAACAATGTTGATAACTGTAATCAATCTGTAATGACTCACCGCTCTCAGTTGTTGTATAGATTTGTATAGCACTTTCTTGGGTACGCATATAACTATGGCGTAATAATCAGCGGTTACCTTCCCGCCACGCTTGCAAAAAACTGGACTAATAGTGGGTCCCTGCACATGTAATCGTGTAAACATAAGAACTCTTTTGGTTGAAAAAATATCTAGAATGGTAACAACAGTCAACAGAAAGTGATTACAAGTGGCAGAAAACCAATTTCTTCAAGTGAAAAAAGTACCTGCAAACCAGATAATGAGGTTTGGTTTAGTATTCGCTCAGCTACTTCCTCGGCACTACTTCCCCTCATGTTTGCGGTTACCTGCCACAGACATATATAAGAATTAAAGCAATAAGCTGAAAGTAGAAACAACAACAGCATAAGAGATATTAAATGCATACCGTGAACTGACCAACTGCCCTCAAATGAGCTTCCAATCTTTCAAGAATCTCATGCGTGGTATCCAATACGCCTTTCCGCTGGATCAATGATTTCCTGCTTGCAACAAGAACAGCCTGTAGAACATTGGATGGGTGAAATAACAAAATTATAAACCAGCTGCCTGAAACCCTCTTCCAATAGCATTCAAAAGACAAGAAAATTTTATGCTTCACAAGGCCTTACCTGGCTTTCCAACACAACCCCACCTTCAATTTCTTTCAAGTTGTTTTCTCTGAGTGTTGTCCCACTACTCACAAGGTCCAAAATGGCATCAGCTATCCCCATCTAAATTACCAAGAAAGACAAGCGGTTTTTATGAATTGTAGGTGTAAATGATTTAAGTATCAATTATCTGAATTAAATACCAAGAATATAAAGAATATGTAAAGATGCAAACAAGTATGGTGATAGAAAAAGTGCAACTTAAATAAGTTTCATTTCAAATTCCGTTTACCAACCCCTACACTTAGATGCATTAATCTGGTATGATTTTGACGAGTAAAATACAAAATACTGAGCAGCAGAAAGGCAAAGATACAAAACCAATGGTACATTGTAATTAATTTACAATGAAATGAACTAAGCTATGACTGAAAATGGTTGCTGCTAGCTAAACAAAGTGATCAAAGATCCCTAACTTCTAACCGAATTACTAATAATTTAGTCAGCAGTATAACTTCATATTTTAAAGATGATAGACAAGAAGATAAAAAATGGAAAGGAAAGAGACTAAATTGATCATTTTTGGTAGTTTGGTTGTACGAAAAAATTTAACAAAAAATCAAAAGAACATTGAAGTGAAGTGAATGAAAAAATGATAACATCCCACCAAAATCTTTTATACATGGTGTGCCCTGTAGAATAATTACATGATACATAGTATTTGTGCCCTGTAGAACAATTACATGATACATAGTATTTCAACTATACAATAGGGAGTGAAAAAAATCCACTACTATAGTATATCAACTATACAATAGGACAGTGAAAAAAATCTACTATTAAATTCTAGGAAAATAGCAAAAATAAAAATTTATGGTAAAGAATCTCACCGCTGGAGCTGCTTCCAGGGCCCCATCAGCAGTTGAAAAGACCACATGCTTCAGTCCATTATCCTTCATAAACGTAGGACCCAGCTGTCCAGAAACACAAAACGGAAAATCACAACTGATTGTATCACTGTAACAAGAAACAAAACCGTATAAACAAAGTGAATAATGTATCATACATAAGTGAAGCCAGTAGCAACTCGCAGAGGTTTCTCAGCAGTCCATTGAGGCATTTGGGCTAGCTCCCTTAGTGAATTTATATTCTCAAAAATCCCATATTGGGGAATCTGAAATAGTAATGGACATATTAAGAATTAAAAAAAAACACACTTAGAAAGTCAGCTTGCAGTCAGGCTATCCATATAAAAGAATGAGCACTTACTGCAAGGGATAAGCGGCATTCCCCATACTCAAGAGCATTATGAACAATGATAAGATCTTCATTTCCCTGGTAGAAAGTGATCCAACATAACATTACTGTTCATGTGTATCTCCATACTTATTTTAGACAACAGAATCAAAATAAAGGCTTATTTTCATAATGTCGTGCCCCTGTCAAGGTTGAAAGCACAACTGCTAAAATTTTGGCAAACACCAATTTTCACATTTAGTGATCCTCAATCTCAAAGATAGCCTAATTACTATATGCCAATACGGATTTCAAGACTTAATCATCCTATAAGTTAATACTTACATGTCCGTATTCACTAACTGTATCCAAACCCATAATACCAAGGTCCAAATCCCCTGATACCAACTTCCGTACAATATCTTTTGGCCGTTGATACCAAACTTCCAAATTCGAGAGCTGAGAAAATGAAAACAGACATAAAGAAACAAAATTTAGATGGCATATACACAATTTGCAAAATCACAAGCCAAACAAAGTGAAAAAAGTACACACCTGGGGTATTTGTGCAACGTATTGTCGAGGATTAACTTGCCTCACTGACAATTGACAATCCTTCGAAAGAAAATAATTAGTTTAATCTCAACTCTTATTCATTTAGAAAACTAAAATTTAAATTTCGAAGAGAAAGCGACCATAAACGCGAACCTTGAGGAGATCGAGAGTGTCGGCCGCCATTCGTCCTTTGCTAGGCAATCCAAGACGAATTTCATTCCGTTCAGAGATTCTATCATCAATATTGCCACTAACGACGGAAACTTGAGACTGAAACTGCGAAGCAACGCAGCAGGTGATGGCGGCGGGCCCCGTGGATGTTGCTGCGAGGGAGATGCGAAAAGACGATGAAGGACACAAGAGGGAAAGAGAGTGGGAAGGGTATTGTTGGAAACAAGGTTGGAGGAGAGACATCGACGAGACCGACATAGTTGGAGAAGTGAAAAGCGTGAAGAGAGAAACAAAACGACGCCGTCGCAGTCCTTTCTCTCCGAGTAGAAATGAAAAGTGTGAAGAGAGGAACGACGACGACGCAGTGATTTTTAGGGTATAATGCGACGGGATCCAGTGTGCGAGTGGGTGGAAGATTCTTGTTGTCTCTGTTCGGATTCTACTTTTAAAGGTGAGTTTGTATGAGGTCGGAGCCATTAAATATAATACAATCGGGTCATTTTAAAAGACACGTGCAAATAAAAAGGATAATAACATTTGAGTGTCTAATGTGTTTTCCTCTCATGAGCTCCCCTTCCCCCTTTATTAATAATAGGGAATTAATCAAAAATAATTATTGTTTAAATTTGTTATTCAAAAATAATCATACGTCAAAATTAGAGTCAAATTTAATTATCAATAATTTTTTTAGACGAAAATACCTTATTTTGTTTTCTTGTTTTTATAAATGTTTGTTAAGAAGTATACTCCGTACACTTCTTAGCAAATATTCATGTTAGGAAGTATACTTTCTAGCAAATATTATTTATAATTATTATTTTATTAAAATTTATTAAATTTAATTAATATTTTATTTATAATTATTATTAAAATTTAATCAATTCAAATAGATTATTAATTATACCAT
>JAVXUL010000008.1:1516070-1541652 GCA_035590515.1 Trichilia minutiflora | reverse complement strand
GATTATTTCAACTGTTATGCCAAATAGCTTTTCTATAAAAAAGACTTTTTATAAATTAATTTATCAAACAGCTTTCAACTTTAATTTAAAATCTCTTTTTTTGTAAGAGAAGCAAAATCCAGCTTTTAAGCACTTGAAAAGCTGTACCAAACAGTCTCTAAGTATCCTAGGATCATATATGGTTGCCTATACATTGTATTTGAATTTCTCATTTGTTTAAATAATTTAAACACTTAAGGCAATATATATACTTTTAGGACTTCGCTTAGAACAAGAAATGAGCTTTCCCACTTGCCTCCAAAATATACACAAACCAATTTGTCTTCAATGGTTTCATTGGAACCTTTGAAAATCTAGAATACTTCCATGGCTTCCATAAGCCATCTAATGGTTTTCTATACTTCGAAAACCAACACACATATATATGGAAGAATGGAACTTTAAGAAAACAAGTTTTCAATTCCATCTTCCTTTTCTTTCTTTCTTTTCTTTGGTTGGAAAATAAAAAGGCGTGAAAACTAAGCTTTTTAATGGCTTCCATGGTTTCTCCCGCAAAGCTTAGGTTAAAGGAAGAAGAAGAAAGCAAAATGAATCAAATCCAGTCATTCCCAATTGCTATAAATGTGTAAAGTACATACAAGCATAGTCATTAATTCATTTTTAATAAATTAAAATAAAATAAATTGATTTATAATGTTTTACACATAGAGCATAACCATTGGCTAGGTGTTTGAAAAATTTTCTTTTTCCATTAATCAATATTAATGGATAATATCAAATAAACTTTAATTAATAATAATATATATATTAATCAAATTAATATATTCAATATATATATATATTAATTTGATTAATATATATATTATTATTAATTAAAATTTATTTGACATTATCCATTAATATTGATTAATTGAAAAAGAAAATTTTTCAAACACCTAGACAATTTTTATACTCTATGTGTAAATCATAGATTATATATATATATATATATATATATATATATTAATTAATTAATTAATAAAAAAATAAAAGAGAGAAATGTTAAAGTGTATACATTTATACATATCATATATCAAATATATACATATATGTATTTGTATATTTACATATCTTTTATATTTTTTATTTTATTTAATTCTTTAATCCAATTAAAGAATTAATCCAAATCATAGATTTGGTTAACTCATAATTAAGGAAAATTTGATATTTGGCAAAATTATATAATGTCATTTATCATTCAAGGATTTATTTTAATTAAATAACCATTATTTAATTTATAATAAATAAACATTTTATTTATTTAAAACCTTGATATGTAAATATATTTTGAAATTTTCCAAAACTTCGACATAACACTTTGTAGTCGAAGTTATTAATGATTATGAGTGACCTCTAACAAGATATCATGACCTCTAAACACGATGAATAAAGATTTCAAATCAGCTCTCAAAGTCGTACGTTCATGTAGTAAAATCTCTTTACTATCGACTCCCGATTGAGTACGGGTTATGAAGAAGTCAAACCCCTAACTCAATCATAGGATCAGGAACTCAAATCATATATGGGATCCACTTATCTGAAAATACATTTTCGAATAAGTGTACTTTGACCAAAGATTTAATTTCCATGTATGACATCCCTACCTAGGACCTCAAATTCAAATATCTAAACCAGCAGATTCCATCTTGAACATCACATGTCCTTATAAAAAAAGAACACATTACCATCAAGCTTCTTTCATCAGGTGTGGCTAGCCCGATGTAATATACATAAGTGAACGATGTGCCTCAATGTAAAGAGCAGCCGTGATATTTCAGGTCAAAGGACTAGTGGTACACTAATACGGCTGTGTGACTTATCATTGACTGCAGATATTCACCCATGTGATTTGTCACGATTGATCACGTCAGTAATACGTTCACAAACGCACTACCCATGTTTATACTCTTGTGACATGAGATCCGTCACCCAACTATTAGTATCAAATACTAATCATTAATAGTAACAAAATATAACAGTCGTGCAATGTCATCGTCCCTAATGACATTACCTCAACCAGGAACTTATTATTATTAATTAAAGTTTATTTAATATTATCCTTTAATATTGATTAATGGAAAAAGAAAAATTTTCAAACACCTAGCCAATAGTTATGTTCTATGTGTAAAGCATTATAAATCAATTTATTTTGTTTTAATTTATTAAAAATGAAACAATGGCTATGCTTGTATGTTGTTTATACGTTTATAGCAATTGGGAATGAATGGATTTGATTCATTTTGCTTTCTTCTTCTTCCTTTAACCTAAGTTTACGGAAAAAATCATGGAAACCATTCAAAAGCTTAGTTTTCATGATTTTTCATTTTCCAACCAAAGAAAAGAAAGAGAGAAAAGGAAGATGGAATTGAAAACTTGTTTTCTTGAAGTTCCACTCTTCCATATATATGTGTGTTGTTTTTCTAAGTGTAGAAAACCATTAAATGGCTTATGGAAGCCAGGGAAGTTTTTTAGGTTTTCAAAGGTTCCATTGAAACTATTGAAGATAAATTGGTGTGTGCATGCTTTGGAGGTAAGTGGGAAAGCTCTTTCCTTGGAACAAACAAATATATATTGCTTTAAGTGTTTAAATTGTTTAAACAAATGAGAAATTCAAATTCAATGCTTAAGCAACCATATATGATTCTAGGATGCTTAGACTAGTTCTTAGCACTTTTCAGATGGGACATTAAAGGTGAATAAAAAACTTTTTGCATAATAAATGAAACAAAGAAGACGCAATTGAAAGAAAATATAACACTAATGAAGACAATGGTAATTTTAAATGAACTAAATCTTTTAAAATACCTTGATCCAGCACAACTCCATCCAAGTTTCCTTTGGGGACAAAATGTATTTACCCATCAAAGTTTCCCATCTTCCTCCCTAGGAAGTTTGTTGTCAGAAGTCCCAAAGGCAAAGAATTCAGGTTTAGGTTCAGACATATGACAATGAAAAAAGTTCTTGTTTTGAGAGTCTAACTCCAACTATAATTGCTGTCTAAACACGGATACTCTAAGGTGTTATACATAAAGCTTCTCTTTTAGACTTTAACAGATGTAACATTGATAAAATTGGATGATAGGGATATTAGCTTGTGGTTGTTTCGAAGTGATTGGTGAATTTGAGGTGTAGGCTATCGATGTATTTGGAGACTTGTAAAAATTTTGGGTGTATGTGGGATTAATTGTGAAGTTAAATAACTCCAAAGAGGCAGAGAACCACTTGTGAGGGCTCCACATGCTATGACTGCAACAAATTCATCAATTTAGAAGCTTCCAAGTGCTATCAAGCCTTCAATGTGAATAATACATTTACTCAAGAGAGGGGTTTTGATATAGAAATAGAAAACATTTGGTTTTACATTAGGCATAGAACCAGAACAAGGTGGATATTGTGAGATGCACTGGCATGGTTTTGAAGAGTTTGTGTGGAAAAAAATGTTCCTACATAATTTCGTTACATTTACATTTACATTTAATAGGATAGTCCTGCCATCATAATTGTCATTTCATACATCATCCAAAACCCAATTTCTGATTTAATTAACTAGAATCAAAGTTACAACATCTAAATCAATTAATTTTGCCATCATAATTGTCATTCCATACACCATCCAAAGCCCAATTTCTCGTTTAATTGACTGAAATCAAAGTCAGAGTATCTAAATCAGTTAATTTTACTATCCTAAAATGCATCAGAAACACAAACCCAGCTTGTAGATCGAAATGATTTTCGTCTCTAATATCATCATCCAGCAAGGGTTGTCTAACACTTCCCATGTTCGTCATCCTTACATCATCCTTCAACAACAACTCAACAATTTCCTCTTTATTATTTTCACAACTATAAATTTCAACGTCATTCACTAAAGAAGTTAACAGTATCAAACCCGGATTGTTTTTCTACTCTCAGAGTCTTCTGTTTAATCTTAACAGATATTGGACTCATCAACAAAGAGTTAAGCAAGCCCGTACCTTACTGGATCTGGCTAGAAGTTCTTGTTCAAGCAACAAGTTTATTCGTAAAGCTTATCCAGTATATCTTCTACATGGCAAGCCAAATTCCAGATCTTCACCGAATCTTCCGTTCTCAGCTTTTCACTGCATCGTCAAGCAAGGAACTAATCTTCAACATAATCTCTCCCATCTCTTAAGATCTTGGCATGGATTTGTTCTTGTTGCGGAAACCTCAGCAGTTCAGAACGAAGTTTAACTTTTTCATATGGAAAATTAAGGTCTTGATGCAAATTTCCTTCTAACTTTTTGTTTAAATGTTCAAATTTCGTAAATTATGTGATGGGTTTTGCCAAGGATAACAGTACGTGTTTTTGTAGTTGACAAGATACTTTTTTTAATATGTTAAAATTTATTAATAATTATTATATTAAATATTAAGAGTTATCATAAATAATAAATATAAAAATTTTAAATTTATTCGCCAGCAAAATCCTATTTAAATCATGAATCCTTCCTTCCTCGCACTTAGGTTATGTACCCTCTACCTGTAAGTCGAAATGTTAAATTTGAGGAACTAAAATGTTGTCAGCTGTTACCCATTTTTATCTGTATTTGTTTGTATCACGGAATTAACCCAGTTTTAATTAGAGTTGAGCAACTCATTTAAGGATAGTCCATGGATTCCATTCCATAATTTATTTTTATTTAAATTAGTTTATTTAATTTTGTGATTATTTTCAAAAGAAGCATAGCCAAGCTTTACGAAAGATAAAAGACATATCTATTTACCAAACCAGTTGAATACAGAATTTATTTATTTCCAACAAAATCCAATCGTTGATCAGATCAGAGTTGTTTGATTACGCTGTAAATAAAACACAACAGCTCGAGTTCTATTTGGATGACGCCACTAATGGGGACCATTTCCACACCTAATCTCGGTGTTCATCTTCTATCTCTTCATCATCTGGTCCCCCAGGGAGACGCAATACACATCCACAATGAGATTCACGGAACTTAAAAGAGGGACTGTCATTCAGCTAAAAGTAATCCTATACATTCGAGAGGAAACGTCCTAAAACACGGTTGTTTTCCATACTAGAGGGCCTATGTTTTGAAACATCTAAAGATTAATAGAAAGGAAGGGAAAATCAAGGGTATATATCCTAAAATTTTAAAATCAACTCCACAGGAAACAAGAGGTAATTGCTTATACGAAAGCCAATACTAAAGAGGAAGGCAAAAAAGCTCTTGCAGCTTTCTAATTAGACAGTTCAAACTGAGAAAATTCTTCAAACCTCCAATAATATATGATAGCCATTTTAGATAGCCTCTAAATATCAACAATACTCTACTAAATATATCGGTTCCATTAATCCACTATAAAGTTTATTTTGAAAAAGTAATAACCACACGCTAGCATGCCAAGTGTCACTGTTCTAGCCTTTGTATTGGTTGATCCTAAGTCAGCCTCCAAACAAACAAGGCATAAGTTTTTGAAGAAAAAATTACATTACTACATCTCAGAATATGGTACATGAGGAAATACAATTACATCTCTTTTTCCTTATACAAGCTTGAGATTATATACTTTGATGACTAGCAAAGAAATCATTTCCTCAATCACGCATCTATGGCTGACTTAAGGCTACTAAGGTTGTAGCTGCATGTCTGAGGACACATGGATTGAAAGGGAAGAACTCCAGCCATGACACAAGTCATAACCAGGAAAAGCAAAACAACCAAGACACTTAGGAAAGCCTAACATTACATCAACATATAATCATCATCAATATCAAAGTAACCCATTCTCATGACTGCTACCAAAAGAATAAGCTACAAGATCCACAATTCACTGAGTAGAATGTGGCCTTAGATTATAGATTTTTTTTGTTTTCCTCTTAATTTCGTTGAATTGATAGTAATATCTACTAATCTCTCTCTCTCTCCCCTCCCTAATATCAATGTGTGAGCATATAAGTTCTTGACACTCCACGTTCCTTTCTATGAAAACTTCATTCTCAATTTGATACTTAAAAAAAAATTCAAATATCTTTACTGTATTGTACCCTTACAGAACATGGTGCAAAAAAGCTGACTTTGGAACAACTCAACAGCCTTCTCATCCCTGACCTTTATTCCCTTTTATTCATCATCCCAAAACCCAAAGGAAGCTCCTTCGCTTTCAAATCTTATTCCAACACCATTAAAATGTATCAAAAACTTCAGAATTGCATATACTAACCTGAGAGATATTTCAAGGGGAATTAGTTTGACCTCATGTAGTTAAAACAAGAAGTTAAGTGATTGAATTGCCGCCATAACACCATTGAAGGGGATTTAATTTTTCCGTTGTGCATGGGGGGTAGGGGGTGTGATAACCTGAAGAACATGGAAACAAAAAATGCTTCCGCATATTACCTGATCAAGATCTCTCCAAGATTTCCAGTGAATTGTCCTTCAATATATTCTTCAGCATTGCCTAGCTGCAGAAAGATTGACACAAATATTAGAAACAAATTTTATTTGGAACAACACGACAATTACATTAACCATGTCAACCATGTCAAAATACTTCAAACCTAATAGTTTACACAAGCCAGTACCATCATACATAATATACGAAAATTAAAAATAAAATCTATAAACATCAAAATGAAAGTGTTATTTACAGTCAGTCACACCTGCAAATCCATGTATGCATCAACCAAAGCAAGAAAACCTGAAAACAGAACCATGTAAAAAGAAATATTCAAATCGTAAAAAATTAAGCCAAGCAAATGCTAGTTGAATAATAATAGCACAACTAAGCTAGTGAAATCAAAATATAAAACTAATTTCTTAAAAAAAAAAAAGATTGAAAATTTGAAATAACCTTTGTACTCCATTTGCCACTTGAGTTAACATGTCGACCTTCCCCATCAAGTTGTTCAGGAAAGCTTTTGAGTTAACGGGTATCATCTGCAACATTCACAAAATCTATAGCAATAATATTGAAATTAAACAAAGACTATCTATAAGTCCATCAAACACTAATACTATTAAAAAAAAAGTAGAGCTAAGAAAATTGCACTTACAGCCATCGAAGACGAAGAAGAAATGCTTTTACTCATGTCCTTTGTATGTGCAGACAAAGAGAGTACTCATTGGGTTCATGGGCAAAGTCAAATGGGTCACCCATATCCGTTTGAAGCCATCAATTTCCCTATTTAAGTTTATATGATCATATTAATTCCCAAAATAGTATAAATAGTTTTTTAAAATATATAAACAATTATTAAATATATGTTTTCATTATATGACTAATATTTTGAAAGGAATATAAAGAATTTCCTTACCAACTTGGAAATTTCAAGCGAGCTGCCATTGCCATTGATAGTGTGCTCTTTTAACTTTACATGAGGTAGTAGCAAGTCAAGCACCCATTTTCAATTTCCACCTTCTACAAATATTGTTTATCTCATATTAAGGTTTCTCTTGCTAACACCCAAAATGAAAAATATTCCTAATTGAATGTTGAAAAAATATCTTGATTGTAGATCTTCAAAATCTTTCTAATCACCATTCACCAAGCAAGGAAAAAATTAAATAAAGAAAGAAAACTAAAGTAGAGATGATTAAGGTATTAGAATGAGTTGGTTGGTTGGTTGATTGATAAAAAGAAGACAGGAAGGACCAGAAGAAGAGGATGGCACATTAAGAGGGAATAGAAAACGTTTTTGCATGGTAAATGAAAAAAAAAAGCAATTAAAAGAAAATATAAACATTAATGATGACAATGGTAATTTCCAATGAACTAAATCTTCTAAGATACCTTGATTCAAAGTTTGCTTTGGGGACAAATGTGCAGTTACCATCAAAGTGTATTGTCTTTCTTGCAATTGTTCCCTGTTTTCAGAAGTCTTAGAGTCAACTTCAAGTGCAGACATATGATCATGGATTCCTACCAGAGTTCCACTCCAACAATAAATTTCTCTTTTATACATTGTGAAAAAGACTCCTACTCCCATCCAACCATCCAACTATAAACTTCTCATAAACTTTTCTTTTAGATCTTGGAAAAAAAGCACTCCTAAAATCCCAGCCCACCTATAAACTTCTTTGCATTTGTTTCTAATAGGATAATCCAATCCATATAATTATCATTCCACGTATCATCCAAAACACAGATACTTAAGTAATTTCACTGGAATAACTCCAAGTCTAAGTGAGATCTTTAAAGTTGTCACAATAATCTTATTCCCTTTACTTCTAATAGGATAATCCAATCCATATAATTATCATTCCACATACCATCCAAAACACTGAAATGACTATGAGATCTTTAAAATTGTCATAATAATCTTATTGCATTTACTTCTAATAGGATAATCCAATCCTCATCATTATCATTCCACACATCATCCAAAACTTACATACTTTTCTAATGGATAATCCAATACTCATAAATATCATTCCATACATCATCCAAAACACATATACTTGCCTAATTTCACTGAAATGATATTTAGATCATCCATATAAGTTAACTTTGTTATCCTAATAGAGTAAAATGCATCAGAAACACAAACCCACGCTTTCAGATCAAAATGATTTTATAATCTACCATCATCCTCCAGCAAGGGTTGTCTTGCCAACACCTCCCATACCGATTAATGGTTACAGGAATTCAGAAATTCCATCATCATCATCCCTTACATCATCTTTCAACAACAACTCAACAATTTCCTTTTTACTGTTTTCCCAACCATAAATTGCAACTTCATTCACCAAAGACGTTAACAGTATCAAACCCGGATTGCTTTTCTCTATTCCAATATCTACCAGTCTCACAGTCATCTGTTTCATAACAGATATTGGAGTCATCAACAAACTGTTAAAGCAAGCAGGAATTAGTTCCCGTACCTTACTGGATCTGGGTTGAAGGCCATGCAACAAGTTAATTCGCTTTATTTCAGTTGTAAACTCATCCAGTATAGCTTCTACATAGTAAGCCAAACTCCTAAATTCGTCAAGCCAGATCTTGAAGGAATCTTTCGTTCTCAGTTTCTCCTCTACGTCATCAAGGACTGATCTAATCTTCAACAGAATCTCTCCCATCTCTTATAATCAACATGAGTTTTGTACTTGTTGCGCAAACCTCAGCCGTTCAGAACGAACTAAAGTTTACGACAAGCGAACTTTATGCCGACCTAGGTTCTTATATGAAAAATTAGGGCCTTGATGCAAATTTCCTCTAAACTTTGTCGAATGTTTAAATTCTACAAATTATATGGTATATTTAAATAATGAAATCTTGATGAAATTTAAAAAAATATATCCTTTATTGATAGCAAATTTCCTTGACCTTTGTGTTGAAATGTAACGTTTTACCTTTAAATATATTTTTTTGTCTCCTGAAATTATTTATGTGACTAATATACTGAATTAATCCAATATTAATTAGGGTAGGGCAATTCATTTATTGAATCCATGGATTTTAATCCCTAAAAATTAAAATTGATTAAATTAGCTGATTATTTGGTGATATAATTTTCAAAACAGTATTTGTATTTGTTTAGAGGCATTTGAATAAATACAAAATTTATTTTCGGGGAGAATGACACCTACCCTATGGTTTCAATTTTTAACAGATACACTCCTGCGCTCTGTTTAGTAACAGATACCTTCATTACTTACAAATGCTCCTGAAGCTCATAACCGTTAAAAAATTACTTCAACAAAGGCCCAAAAGGGTAAGAGCCATCTGCTCTTACCGTCTCAAACCTTGAAAAATATTTCACCACAAATTTTCCTCAGTAAATATTGCGGGAAAACGGAAATTATTAGCGGTAGAAATGCACAACAGCACAAGTTACTTGGGTTCCTTCTTTTTAATATAACATTTTCGCATCCAATCTTTCCTGTAAGTAGTTTTAATGTAAAATAAACGACGATGCAAGTTGAAGGGGAAACGGTGGCAGCCTAAGATAGCTGATGTTTTGAAAGTGGTGAGAGTATAATAGTAATTTCACACTCAAATTCAATTATTCATAGAAGCTTCAGCGACGGGTATTGACAACAGGAGTATATCCGTAACAAGTTTATATTGCAAGGTATCTGTCACGAAACAAATGCAATGGTATGTGTCATGAGTTAACCATTCATAGGTCACAGTTGTACAACCACCACCTTTGATCTCTCTGCAAATAAAACATTACCAGCTCGAGTTCTCAGTAGTATTTCCATAATGACCAGAATGCAAATAAAACATAACACCTAATCCCGGTCAGCATCTTCTATCTCGGCATCATCTGGTACACCACGGAGATAAAGAACGTTGTTGCACCTCCGGACAATATACACATTGACAATGAGATTCACCTCCCGACAATATACACATTGACAATGAGATTCATGCAATTCGAGGGACTGCAATTCTGTATATGTTACATACCTTTTTCTAATTCATTGGACAAACACAAAACAATGCTTTTCTTTGTTCATTCAAGAAATCATGCTAATACAGGGTTGTTTTTTGGTCCAAATATTTTGCACAAATCCATCATAAAAATACAATCACAAGAAAATATTAGTAATTTCATTTTTCACGCATTGAATTTATTAAAGACCCTCTATTTCCCAAGGTTTAAAACCCAACTCCAGAGGAAACAGAGGGAAACACCTTGTACACACAAAAGCCTCCCCCGTAGCCACCAAAAAAGCACTTCCTTTCTAGCTCAATGCTTTTTAAGAGTAAGACAAACAAGTTCTTGCAGCATTTCTAATTACCTGTTAGAGCTGAGAAAATTCTTCAAACCTCCAATATTATGTGAGAGCCATTTTAGATAGCCTATAAATATCAACAATACTCCACTGCATCTTTCTGTTGGTTACACTAATCTGATATAAAGTTTATTTTCAAAATACACCACCACAACATTAGGCGTGCGTGTGTCACTGTTCTACACTTCCAATTTTGTTGATCCTAAGTAAGTATTTGAAGATATAATTATATTACTACATCACAGAATATATGATACAAACAATCTCAACCATTAATCCTAAGAGCTTTGTACAATTAAAGGGTAAAATTAGTACACAAGTATAATGTGCAGCTTCCATATAGCCAGTAAATGTAGAATAAATAGGTATGGCTTCTAAATGGCTAAACCGTCCATGAGATTGTACATTTGATAGGAAAGAAGTTTATATAAAAAGAAGAGATGTATACAATCTGAATAATGCAAACAAACTTGAGATTATATACTTTGATAACTAGAAATAAAATCATTTCCTCTTAACACCTTTTGTGCAGTTTTTCAGTCATTTGTGTGTCTAGAGGCTGACTCAAGGCTACTAAAGTTATAACCTGGTGTATAAGGCCACATGGAATGAAAGGGTACAACTCCGGCCATGACGCAAGGCAAGTACAATGGGTAACCAGGGAAAGCAAACAACCAAGGCACTTGGTAAAGCCTAACAATATTATATCCAAATATAATCCTCATCAATATCTAAGTAATCGATTCTTATGAATTTGACCAAGCTACAAGATCCACAATCCAAAAGAACAAGCTACAAGATCCACAACTCAATTAGCAGATAGATTGTGGCCTTAGGTCTTTTTCCTTTTCCACTTAATTTCATCGTATTGATAGCAATATCTAATAGAGTCTCTCTCCTAATATTGATGCATGTTCATCTAAGTTCTTGACACTCCACTTTCCTTTCTATGAAAATTCAATTTCAATTTGGCACGTAAAAACGGAATTTCAAATATCTTGGTCATATTGTTTGGTTACCAGAACATGGTGCAAACAGGTAGCAGACTTTGGAATAATTTGACAACCTTTCCAGCCCTGACCTTTATCCCCTTTTATTCGTCATCTCCAAAACGAAAAAAAGCTCCTTCACTTTCAAATCTTGTATGCGCTCCAATGCCATCAAATGTATCAAAAGCTTCAAAATTGTGTATTAACCTGGGAGATATTTTAAGGGGATAGCCCAATTAGTTTGACCTTGTGTAGTGAAAGCAAAGATCACCATCGGAAGGGATTAGTTTAATTTGTGTTTGTGCATGGTAGGGTGTGTAATAATTAAAGAATAGGGCAACAATAAATACTTCAGCATATTACCTTATCTAGATCTCTCTGAGATTTCCAGTTTATTGTCCTTAGATATATTCTTCAGCATTTCCGAGCTGCAGAAAGATTGACAGACACAAATAGGAGAATATTGGAAACAACTTGCAGCCAATCTCGAGAAAGGTTGATATAAGCTTAACAGACACATTATACAAGATCAAATAACAATAAAAAAATTTTTGAACCCACATTTGAAACAACATTACAATTACATTAACCATGTCCGAAAATTTCAAACATAACAAATTACACAAGATAATATCATGATACATAATATATGAACACGAAAAATAAGATCTATATACAGGAAAATGAAAGACTTGTTCACAGTTACACCTGAAAATTCATGTATGAATCAACCGAAGTAAGAAAACCCGAAAGCAGAACGAAGTAACAAGAAATATTCAAATCATAAAAAAATTAAGCCAAGAAAATGCTAGTTGACTAATTATAGCACACCTAAACTAATGAAATCAAAATATAAGAATAAAAGAAAGAGGATTAAAATAACCTTTGGACTCCATTCCCCACTTAAGTTTACCAATGATGATCTTCCCTAAGTTGTTCATGAAAGGTTTAGGCTTAATTGGCATCGTCTGCAATATTCACAAAAATCCGTAGCAATAATATTGAAATTAAACAAAGACTAGCTCTACGTCCATGAAACACGAAAAGTATAAAAAAAAAAAAAAACTATGAAAATCGTACTTACAGACGTCGAAGACGAAGAAGAAAATGCTTTTACTTATGCTCTTCGTCTTCACAGAACAAGCTAAAACCAGGTTTTCGGGTTCTTAATTATTAATTTTCAAGTTAGAGGGAGAATAGTACTCATCGTGTTTCATGGGATGGCATGGGTAAAGTCAAATCGGTCACCCATATCCGTTTAAAGGCCACAATTTCTCCCGCGTTTATGTTTATATGATTTATCCTTAATATTATTATATTAATTCTCAAAATAACAAAAAGAATTATTTTTTAAATAAATAATTAATTAATTATTAATTAAATGTATGTTTTTCATTATGTCTGATATTTTGAAAGAATTATATAAAGGATTATTTATTATTATGGATTACTCAATTTACAAGTTCAAATTTAAAATCAATGTTAATTGTGATTTTGAAAGG
Source organism: Trichilia minutiflora (assembly GCA_035590515.1). Taxonomy (NCBI): domain Eukaryota; kingdom Viridiplantae; phylum Streptophyta; class Magnoliopsida; order Sapindales; family Meliaceae; genus Trichilia; species Trichilia minutiflora. Next base: position 1,528,401 of record JAVXUL010000008.1, on the reverse strand, counting down.
ATTATAAAATATTTTTATATACTTATTATTGAGCAGTACCACTCAATATATTTTTATCATTTTTATTTTTAAGGAGTAGAAAGTAATGTTTAAAAGATAACATCAAATACCCTTTCTTTCCTATTTTTCCTTATGAATATTGCCAATTTTTAAATCTATAAATAATCCAAATCTACTAAATAACATGGCAATACTGACCCTCTTGTATTTACCCATTACACATATTTTAAAGAAGAATTTCTTTAATCTTTGTTTGCAGAATACAAGATAAGGTTTAAGGTTTAGAGGGTGTCTGGGAACTGGGAATATTTTCTTTTACAATTTCTATAATATTTACCATTGGCAAGGATAGTGTGCATTTAACTGGACTGAGAAGGGATTATTGTAATAAAAGAACTAAAAATTACAACCAAAGAAATTAAGATTTAAGAAACGTATAAGAATGTACCGTACAGTTAATATATTGTAGCATGACATGACCCTTTTTTATTTTTTACTATTGGTTTAATGGGGATAGATGTAATTAATATTTTAAAAAATGAAATAGAACTCAGAACAAGAAGAAAGAAAACACATATCCCATTTCGTGATTTAGAATTTCAGACCTCTTAGAAACATATACTAGTGAAAAATGAAGTTGAGAAATGGGATCAATCTCTCCCTTTCAAAAAATGCAAAACAATCTATCAGAGAATTTGGTTAATTTAGAAAAAGAAAAAGAAAATAGAGCAAAATCATGAATTCTTTAAGTCTGATAAAGCATCCTTTGTAGTAGCTGAAATAACAGCGTTTGAAGCATTTGGCAGGTAATAATATTTTCCTGCAGAACAAATTTTTGTATTCATCAGAATAGGATAGAACCAAAACCAGCAGTATTCAATGGAAACATACCTTGAGCAACTCTGGCTATTTCTTTGGCAAAACCAGTGGAAACAAACTTGTTTTCCGTATCGATTACTAAAAGAGACATCCCAGCTTTGTATATTTTCCCGGCTACTTCCAAAATCTCATCCTATATCAAAGGAAGACATGTAAAATTATGAACTTGTTCTGAAATTAAATTTTGAACGAAAATTAGCATGCCAAGTAATCAAATATCTTGTTTGTGAGTGGCCATGCATTGTTTGAATATGTTTTAAGTCTAAAATCGGATGATACAATCACCAATAAAAAAAAATGGATAAGATATCATCTTATTCGGATGAAAGTTGCCAGCCATGAAAGTGAAGCACTTTGTTACCTTCAATTCCTGTGCTGAAGGTCTAGGAGCATCAGAAGCAATTGCTTCAGAATTTGTGGATCTTTTGAGTGATATATTGGCTCTGCCATCTGTTATTGCAACAATCATTATACGCCCAACATCACCACTCTTCTCTGCATTTAGACCAACCCGAACGGCCTAAGCATATTAGGGTTAATTAAATAGTTAGGAAAAGAATCTACAAAGTGGAAACTGAAACACACAAAACAACAATTCATAAAACTTGAAAATCAAAAACAACAGTTAAGCAAGAGAAGGAATTTCCTCATTGAATACTAAAATAAATTAGAACCGAAGAGAATCCTAGAAAGAGAATAATACCGTGCTATATTAGAACAATATGCAACAACTTTTCTCCAATAATTAGATGAGAACTCATTTGTAAAATGATAATACTTGGTACTTAATAATTTCATTTCAGGATGTGGAAATGAGATCTACACACCATAGATAAACCATGAGCTAGGGGAGAGCCACCGCCACATGGAAGTCTCTCTAGACGTTTCCTCGCCATTGCTATTGATCTCGAAGGAGGTAAAAGGACTTCTGCAGAGTCTCCACGGAAAGGAATAATGGAAACCTACATACATTACCGGTAAACAATACACGATATTGTCACAAAGAAATATCAGCAACAGAGGCAAGTAGTGTCAACTTCAGAGCTTTGCTTCTTTGCAGACCCATGTGGAGCAAGAAAAATTTTTGTAATTGAACTACTGAACGAATTTGTGCTTTTGAACTTACCTGATCCCTGCTTGTGTAACTCTCAGCAAGTAACTTAAGTGCAGCACCTTTAGCATTTTGCATTCGGTTAAGCGCCATGCTCCCACTAGCATCAACAACAAATATTACCTGGCACAAACTAAACATTTCAAAACTTACAACTACCGAAAGTTGTCCTTTTCAGTAGATTCTTTTACCCCATTTTTCTCACACACACAAAATAAATAAATAAACTAACAGAATCAAACATAAGCATGAAAAAAGTTTGGAATACTCCTTTAAAATGTCATTCTGGTCCTCTTTTACACAAGCCAACGTATATGTTTGGAAGTTTCTTTTCTTATATGGCAATTGACACTGGCTGATAAATTTAACAGAAAACATTCATCTAACATCATACTACTGTCATTAAAAGTATGAAGCACTGACCAAGCTGAAAATATATAAAACTGCAAGGGGTTTTCTCACAAAATAAGTTTCATTCTTTTAATAGGCACTAAAAGCATCTAATCATACCAACGCTCCTGCTTTCCTTGCCATTCTTTTTACCCTCATGTCAGTTTTCTCCACAAAGACTTTCCTAGTTTTTTGAATGTCCTTCTGTCGACGTAATTTTTGGTATGGTGCAGCTGCTCTAAGGGTGGCATCGACAGCTAGTCTCTTTACAGGACCCTGCAAATGATAATGGAGCTTACTCAGAATGATCAAGTATGCGTGGAAAAGACAATGTTTGCGAAGATATAAAACACTACTAAGCATTTGAGAGAAAAGCGATGCTTACATACAAAACACCTCAACTTTCTGCCACGCATAGTGAGGTTATGTAAATGAACAAGATTCCAGGAACAGGGAAAGATAAATAGTTGAGCAAACAGCACAAATATACAGTCAGAAGATTTGTCATTTATCCTCTGCGTGGAAAAAAAGAGTGATGTAGGATAGGAGATGGCTAACCTTTGGGAGCATTGGCTTAATATATCGTCCTCTGTCCTCAGAAAATATTACATTCTTCGCTCTCCCAGCCTTCCCTCGGCGTCTCTGTGCTTGTTGTGCAAAGAAAAGAAGTTTTTCATCCACCAAACCCCCTTCTGCATCAAAAATAAATTCTTCTGGTATCTGTTCCTGCTGTTGTTCATTCTCTTCATCATTTTCATCCTGAAAACAAAGCAGCACTACACTTTCAGCAAATATTTCACTTCTTGATTTTTAATTATAGTGATCCACATTAACGAACCTCCTGATCCTCTTCTTCATTCTGCTCCTCTGCTGAATCTTGATTTTGCGGTGGGGGAGGTGGGGGAGGCTGCTGGTTTTGCTGTTCTGGTGGAGTCTCATTTACGATTGAACGAGGAAGAATGACCAGTTCCACCTGTATTAGCTAACGTGTCAAAACAAAAAGGTTTTCTATGTTTCCTTTTTTCTCTGCACATCTTGTGATGCAGTTGATGTTCAATAACAATATGGCGCTGCAGATAGTTTTTTTTTTTAAAATATCTATTGCAAATGTTTGATTGTAAAAAAAAGAAGGTGCACAATATTTAGCAGCATGAACAAGATCTATGATTCATAATGGTGCTTCCTGGTTGTATATACAAATAGAATACATAATACAGACACTATAATGCAGTTACATAAATGCTGAACTTCCTAAAAGCAGTAACAAAGCTCTGAGAATGACAAGCTTTTATCACGAATGGAAAAATTGTTAATCAGAAACGAATCACTGAAAAAAAATTACAAGGCAAATTCAGAAAAATATATCACATAATGCAGAAAAATATATCTGCGAGAAAAGAGTCCCTTCAGGAATTCGCATATTCCAAGTAAAAACAAGAGAGAGAGAGAGAGAAGACAGAAGTATAGCACTAATAGTTGGCTCTAATGTAACATCTTGGTCCAGCTAGATGTCTTTCAAAAGTATTAAGCTTCTAATAAATGTGCAAAGCCAACAAGTAGAAAAAGCATATATGCATCACAATTTAGAAGAATACTTAACAGCTTTTTTCAGGTCATCCACGTTAACTTTATCTCGTCCTTCCAGAGCAGCTAAGCATTTCGCAACACGTGCTGCATATAGTTCGGCTCTGTGTCCCTGACATATATAAAAGAATTTAACAGTTATATAACACAGTCCTATGATGAGAATGAATTTAAACATTTATGACATCAAGCCTACTAAGAACCTATTTCTTTATAACAATTATCATGGTCAAAAGCCAATTTTATGCAATGATCATAATTTAAATACATAGGACATTTCCACTTCTTCATTGTTATGCCTTTTATCATTTTTCTATTTAACTGAAAATCCATGATTTTGCCAGATTTTACCTTAATACCATGTACTCACCACTCAAAGCAGCCCACACCATATCATGGACTGGATTTCCTCTACACATTTCAATTTCTCCTTTGGAATTGTTTGGTGCTTATTCTCTGTTAGTTCCTGTGAAAAGGTTCCCTGAGATTTATTTTTCTTCCTTGACACTAGCTTGTTTTTGTTTTTTCTTTTTCGTTAAGGGAATCTCTCCACTTAACTTCAATCTTAGCCTCATTTTTATCAAACACATACATTTGTAATAAAATAAATCATCTCAGTTGTCAACAGAAAACCCCTCCAAGAACTTCCTGCTACCTTGGCCCAGTATGTGCTCATATAATGGCACACAAAATTTGACTGTAACCAGATTCTGAATGCCAAAGTCATTCTGACATAGAACTCTAGGAAGATACTATATGCCACAAAAATAAAAAATCCAAAAATTCTTTCAGCACAGAAAGATCCTATTCCTTTTCTTTTTCTTAATATTGCTAGATATAAATAAACCCCCTCCCCAACTGGTGTGAGCAAGATTTAAGGATCTCATGTACCACCAATTAGCACCCACAAAAATGGGAAGAAATATAACTCATGATAGAGTTTTAAGAGCTTCAGACCTGGCAACCACCTCGAAGGGCTTCCATAACCAGGTACTTCAGCTGCTCTCTGGTAATAGTAACATCCTTTAAGTACTCTCTTGCCAAAATAATCTGCAACAAGAATATAAGCAAGCAGTAAATCCTTTATTCAATAAATTAAAACATTTCAACTTTCAACATTACAATACCCCATACAATATAAAAACTACCAAAAACACATCAGAAAAATTATTAGGATTTTCATTTAAGGCACTATGACATCTGAATGCACAAAATTTATGAATAAAGCAAGCCACATTGCTACCAATGTCACGAATAGTAATATAAAAGTCATCATTCTGCAATATGATACTAAGTACAATAGTTGCCTGAAATCTTAATTATACGAACTACCAGTATATTTTACGATGAAATTTTCTTTGTTCAATTCCTTGCAAGAATTTTTAGAGGCCTTTTCAAGGGCTTTCTAGTCAATTGAATTTTTGTATTAACAACAATGATTGGCATAGGACAGCAGGCAGATAAGGTAATTGGATCACTGTGAGCGTACACATATGACCTGCAAATACTAATTGTGTGATGGGACGGCAAACGGATACAAAAAATATATATATATATTATGTTTCGTAATTTCATTATCCAAAATTTAAATTTAGAATTGATCATAAATACTTTTATTCTAGATGTACTTGTGAGATGGATAAGATTTCAATAAAAAACTAGCGAAGAAGACCATACATATGTAATACAAACTACCGGACTAATTTGGCAACCAAATTCCTTCATTTTGATAAGAGTCTCATAGATTTCAAGTAACTAGTCCTCTTAGGTAATCTTCTTGTGTTTTTTTTTATGTTTAAATTAGCTCTATAAATCGCAATCCATTCAACTTAATTGGCATTCACTCAATGCTAATAAACTATGTTAACTGTGTTATAGCCTGCTCTTTTTCTGGTAGATTCAAGATCTATAAACCAATTTGACGTTGCATTCTCAATGTTAGCATGCACACCGAATTAGCAACTAAAAGCCACGTAGCAAACCCAAGAAAGGCATGGAACACAAACTGCACTTTAATAAAAGAAAAATGACACTGTTATTTGTTCCCTGTCCCTATTTTCCATAATGATTCACAGAATTTCTTTTCTCTGTGGGTTGAAAAAAATGGAAAAAAAAATTAAGTGAGTCAAGCCATAGGCAATAGTCCTTTAAGGTTTTACTGAGTTAAGGTAACAATTAATAGGATGCATTAGCCATTGCACACTGAAAAATCATTCGATAAATAGAAGATATTGAGAATAAAGGATTTTGCCACATCCATGCCTATTTGGAGGGCTGAATTGATTTATTCAACATGCTACTCTCAAATCCAGAAACAACAAAACCACTATGTTTGTTCTGAAAGAGAATCATATAGACTCTTCCTCGTTGTATCATCGTCTCTAATTAAACCTCTAAGAAATAAAAACATACATCTATATATCAAAAATCCTAGTTAACTGATTCAAAACTCATTACAAGCAAGCTATTATTCCATAATTACCTGTGTCTTTACATAATCTGTTTCTTCCTCAACCATTTTAAAGACTTCATTACTATGTTCCTGAAATTTTGTGGCAATAGCAACAGCTGCAACCCGATCTTCAAAACTCATTGGAAGATCTGCACTGCAGAAGAACTGAGTGATTAATGGAATGGGAAAGAGGAAACAGAGACTAAAACTCCTTCCGTCTTCTAAGTAAAAGGTCTATACCTCAAATTAATTGCAATGCGATCTAGTAAATGTTCACGTACAGCACCCTCTTCTGGATTATAGGTAGCAATCAGAAGTGGTTTGCATGGATGTTTGAAGCTGATACCCTCTCGTTCCACAATATTAACTCCTTCCGTCAATACATTAAGAAGCAGATTGCTAATGCCTTCATCCAAAAGATTAATCTCATCAACATATAAAACACCTCTATGAGCTTCAGCAAGAAGCCCTGGCTGGAAAACAGTTGTTCCCCTCTTCACTGACTCCTCAACATCAACAGATCCGATAAGTCTGTCCTCCGTAACACCAAGTGGGATCTGTAGTACCAATGTCCTAAGGTACATGAATGAAAAATCCCCCAAATACTAAAGTATTATTTCACAAAACACACCTGAACAAAAGGAGATCTGATAATCTGAGTTTTCAAATTTCCTTCCGAATCATATTCAACTTTTTCTGCTAACCCATCTTCCCACCTTTAAAAGTTACAATCCAAAAGGTCGTCATAGAGAAGGTCATATATATATATATATATATACACATTATTTGCACATAGAGGATAGTACCACATGAAAAAAAATTTGAGAATTCCCCACCTTTTACTTGACATCTGGCGGCATACAATAATCATCGAATAATGGTCTAACGGCTAAATTTTATGTCCGGTAAAAAGGATTTTCTTTACTTTTCAACCAACAACCTCTTATTTCAATGTTTCTAACAAATGAACCACAAAGCCTACCATGCTAGCTGTATATAAATAACTTATTAAGCACTCAGTGGCCTTACTCTGCTGGACAAGTCGGATCTGCATTTGCTATTGAACCAACCGTCACTTCAATTGGCGGCAAAATTGCATGTAACCCACGTGCCATAATCGTCTTGGCCGTTCCCCGCCTTCCAGAAATGGCAATCCCTCCAATTTCACGGTCAATTGCTCCAAGCAAAAGAGCTGTTTTAATAGCATCCTGTAATAAATACAACTTCAACTATTATCAATAATTGAAAATTCTGTTTGAATTCATACACTGAGACAATAATCAATTGACACATCAGCAACTACAATTATTCTAGACCTGTCCAACGACTGCAGCTAACGGGAAGTACTGTCTTCCGTAATTGTCTGACTCCTGGTCGGAAGTCACTACAGCGCCGTTGGCAGAGTCTAGAGTCGCATTTGAAGCAGCACGAACATGAAAGCATCCATAACGAACATGTCTTTTAAACCTGAAAGAAGAAGAAGAGAAGAGAAGTGGCTGTAGTTTCCAAGAAGGAACAAGTACAGAACAAGAATGGAGGTGAGAAAGAGAAGCAGAAGCTATTGGTGAAAATGCCATTAGAGAGAAAGAGAACTGCTTTTTCTTTTTCTTATCTATTACATATAATAGTCTCTTCGCTATGGAATGGACTCTCTTTGGCTGCTCTCGTTCTTGTGGTGATGGGGCCGGTATTGTGATTATTTGTGGTTCACGCGCCCTTGCTTGCAAGTGGGTCTGGTTGGGGGGTGTTTGGTGTGGTTTTACGTTTTTATTGAAGAAAAAGGCAAAACCTTCCAAATTAAAAAATATTTGCTAAAATGTTTAGATTTTATTAAATTAAAATGAAATCATTATATTAAGTTGTTATAATAATTATCAGAAAATAAATTAATACCATTTGTTGATTCATTTAAAATGTCATGATATTTGAATCCTTAAGTTTTTATATTCTTTAATTTATTAATTTGTATCAATAAATTCTTAATTTCCATTGAAATAAATGGGTAAGAATTAGAGTTGGCAAAATTATTCAGATTCCATACTGACAAAAATTCGGATGATTTAAATCAGAGAATATTTGTATTTGTACCATAAATAATTGGGATTGAATCTATATTATAAAAAATTAATAAAATATAAATGCTCATTTATAGAATTGAACTTAGATCTATATAGGACAAAGGTCAAACATTTTATCCAACTAAATAAAAAATTTATTATATATATAACAAATAAATTTATTTAAAATTTATAATTTTAAAAATTAAAATCTTAATAAAATTTTACCCTAAATTATTTACATTCAAATTCAATTTTTTTTTTCTATCTATTAACTGCTAAATATTGACAGCCTTCTTTGATAATAGAAAAATCTTACTATAAATCATTTTGATTACAGTAAATTCTAAAGATAAATGACATATTTTATTATTTTTGATATACTGATTTGATAATATTTGAAATCTATTGAATTTGTTATTGCTATTATCTTTCTTGCTCACCAAAAATTATATAATTGTATTATATTAAAAGAAGATAGAAATTATAATAAAAAAGTAGTTATGTTAATCTCTAAATCCTAAACTTGAAAGAATATATACAGCATATATGTCGTCAATTATCGCCATTTAAGTATAAAAAACTAGGTTAAAAACTGAATTTTAGATTTGCAATGTAATTATTACAGCATTTTAAGAAACAAAAGTTGACTAATGGAGTCATTGTTATTAAAATCGCGTTTTTAAACAGTAAAAATTATGTTTTTAACGTTTTTCACAAGAAAACGTTTTCGATTTTAGTTAAAATCGAAAACAGTAAAAATATTTAATCGTTTTTGATCGTTTTTGATCAATTTTAATCGATTTTAACCGATTTTATTAATTTATAAAAATATTTTAAATATTTTATTATTTATATATTATTAAAAATTTTATTTTTACGTCTTATTTTTATGTTTTAATTTTTCGTTCTGATTTTTTAAATAAAAAATAATTTTAATTAAAATCACGTTTTTAATAAGTTTGAATGGAACTGCCAATGTAATTTGTAAGTATTATTCAAAGAAGTTTTGATGGAGATTATTCAAGAGAAACCACTCACTTGAAAAATCACTTTCAAATATGTGTTCGACGGGTAAATCATGATGTAAAGCAAATGTATCTGAATTATAGTTTCAAAGAATGTGGTTGGTGGTTGTGGTGGTATGAATTCTCAATGTGATCTAAAAGTGTGAGAGAGAAAGTTGCAAGGTTGAATATCTTACATGAGATTCCTCTTTCCTTTATTGAATGTGTGGGTTTTCGTGATTTGTTGAATCTTCTACAACCTACTGAACCAATAAGTCAAAACACCATAAAAAATGAGATTTTAAAATTGTATGACACTGAGAAAATAAAAATAATGAATTTATTGAAGCATTGTTCTGGTAGGAATAGGATTGCAATCCCTACAGATATGTGGATTGCTAAAAGCCAAAATAAGATTATCTGATTGTTACAACTCATTTCATCAATAGCTTATGGGTTTTGAGGAATCGCATTCTCATGTAACTTACAAATTATTTCTTTAAATTTAATATAAGTTTATGAATATTATTCTAATTTATTGTTTATGTGTTAAAATGATCAGATTTATATATATGATGTGTCCACGTACAGCTGAAGTGATATGTAATAAGTTATATGATTGTTTGATGGATTGGAATGTTGATGAGAAAGTATCGAGTATTACTTTAGATAATTATTCCACCAATGATTCAATAATTAATATGTTATCTTCAGCAAAATTTTCTCCTAATTCATTGATTTTGGGTGGAGCCTTTTTTCACATGCTTTGTTGTGCTCATATCCTAAACTTTATTGTTAAAAATGGTTATCTCTGATACAAAATTGAAAATAGAAAAGAAAGTATTAGTTATTGGTCAATAACACCATTAAGAGTGGAGAGATCTGAGCTTGCTGCTCTTTAATTAGATGTAGCTTAAGACTAAAAAATTAATACTTTATTATAAAATTCGATGGAACTCAACTTATTTAATATTTACTACTACTTTGCTATATAAAGATGTGTTTGCTCGATTGAAGGAACATGATCGAAATTATAAAATTTTGTCTGATAAATCAGAGTAGGAGATGGTAAAGATTATATGTAAGCATTTGAAGGTCTTTTATAAATTGATAGAGATCTTTTCAGGGACTCAATACCCTACAGCTAACTTATTCTTTCCTAAGATTTGTGAGATTAGACTGACAATGAATTTATGAGAAGGATCACCTATCAATGAGATAAGAAATATGGCTGCAAAGATGATTGCAAAGTATAAGAAATATTAGAATGTTATTCATGAAATAATAGCATCGGCATTCTTTTAAATCCTAGGTATAAATTATTATTGATTCATTTCTTTTTTTCTAAGATTTATGGTCATGAATAGAAACGATCGAATGGATGAAATTGTCAAGATTTTTAATAATTTGGTGAATAAGTATAAAAAGAAAGTTCTTATAGAGAGGGTGGGCTAGTCCAAGGTGGAGTTGTAAAGTGTGGCTCTTGGGGAAAAAGAGCACGTTTGTCACTCACGTGACTCTGAGTGGAGTATTGGCAGGCACAGACTCCGGGATAAGTGGATCAGGCTTGGTAGGAGTATAGGCTCTTGAAAATATCATGATACTCAAATAATATAAAGAAAGAAAGACTTTCGTTCAAGGGAGAGCAAGTAAAAAGCCCAAGTTCAATGTGGAAGAGACTTACACTTGAGGGGGAGATTGTTAGGATATCAAGTGTGAGTGGGTGAAGTGAAAAAGTCCCACATTGGAATGAGAAAAGGCAAATGAGTAATATATAAGTGGAATAGACCCATAGACCCATTGCCTTAAGGTTTTGGGTTGAAAGTGGTGTCCAAGTCTATGAATGTATTAACTCATTTGGCCTAAGTGTATTCTTCCTAGAGTTTGGGCGGGCTCCCCGGTCTCAACAACTATGTTTGGAGGTGAACCATTTATTTCCATTTGCAGATGCACTATAAGACAACTGGTCCAAAAATCTGGGAGAATACTAGAGGTAAATTTCTTTTATGGTATGTAATAATTTGTGTTTAATATTTGCTTTTACCCATAAAATCACACGTCCTCACAAGATTCAAGAAATTGGGGCGGGTTTTGTACCCAGGAATTTGGATGAGAGTCTGCTTGATGAAGTTGTTACGGTTTTAGCCCTCTCTTTTTTTCGCCTTTTCATCTCAGTTCACTGTTTACTTTACTAATATACAAGGCTTGCAATGTTCTTGATTTTGGTAGCTTGGTGTTTGTTGGTTAAACATTTTTGTGCAATTATCATCACAGATCCTTGTAAAATTGGTTTGCTGGTAGACATATGGACATTGTATCTAGTGTTAATACTGATATTCTGAACTTCAAAAAAATTTTGGCGGAATAGGTTTTCTTATGCTATTAAAAGCAGGATCCTAATGGGTAATGAGGATGGCTTCTTAACCTTAAAATTTTTTTTTTTTTTATAAATTGGCAGTGAGGATTAATTTTGTGTAATTGCTCGTCTGCTCCAAAGGTTGATTGACACTACTTTAGTAACAAGGACGGATGGAAAATTTGATTAACATAGGGGATGCATGATCAACATCGAAAATTTATCATGCCACACCCAACCTATAAAACTAACCGCAATTATATCTTCAATCATATTGACCTGTTAATTTCCTGATTCTCCTACTCTTTGTGGTGATTAGGTTTGAGTGATTGTGTGTATTGAAGAACACTATGAAAATACTTTTTGACTACTTCCAGTAGATCTACATAAATGGAATGCATATCTAGTTTCTTAATCCACTAGAACACTGCTTACATATAAAATTAGATCATTTTGCTTATGTGCAAGCGTGATAGTAATTTTAAGTATTGTTTT
>JAVXUL010000008.1:1479162-1515970 GCA_035590515.1 Trichilia minutiflora | reverse complement strand
ATCAACATCTCCCGTCATGTCTGAATCAGTGAATCCAGTAATTATTGCCTTCTCACTTCCAAATGAAAGTTTTAAACTGGAAATGCCTTGAAAATATCTCAAAATCAACTTCACTACATTCCAATGTTCCTTTTCTGGATTTGAAAGAAAATGACTGACCATTCTTACAGTATGAGCTAAATCTGGTATGGTGCAAACCATTGAATACATCAAACTACCAACTGTAGATGCATAAGAAACACTTTCCATTTCTTTCACTTCCGTCTCACTAGATGGACATTGCTTCTTATTAAGCTTAAAGTGTGTAGCAAGAGGGGTGCTCACCACTTTAGATTTATCCATGTTAAACCGCTGAAATACTTTTTCAATATACTTTTCTTGTGATAATCATATCATTCTACCTTTTATATCACGACTGATCCTTATTCCAAGAATCTGCTTAGTCGACCCCAAATCTTTCATTGAAAATGTCTTGCACAAATCATTCTTCAACTTCTTAATCTTAGAAGTATCCTGACCAACTATAAACATATCATCAACATAGAACAATAAGATGATAAAATCACTATCAGAGAACTTTTTCACAAACACACAATGATCAGAACTAATCTTCTTATAAGCTTGCTCTGTTATAAAAGACTCAAATTTTCTATACCATTATCGTGGTGCCTGCTTTAATCCATACAGGCTTTTATTCAACTTGAAAACAAAATCCTTTTTACCTTTAACCTTATATCCTTCTGGCTGCTTCATGTAAATTTTTTCCTCCAACTCACCATGAAGGAAAACGGTTTTCACATCCATCTGTTCAATTTCAAAATCAAGTGTAGCTTCTAAACTCATAATAATTTTGATAGAAGACATCTTGACAATTGGAGAGAATATCTCATCAAAATCAATCCCCTTTTTCTGACTAAATCCCTTGACGAAAGAAAGGTTTCCGTTCAAGGGGGAGCAAGTAAAAAGCTCAAGTTCAATGTGGAAGAGACTCACATTTGAGGGGGAGATTGTTAGGATATCAAGTGTGAGTGGGTGAAGTAAAAAAGTCCCACATTGGAAAGATAACAGGCAAATGAGTAATATATAAGTGGAATGGACTCATAAATCCAGTACTTTAAGGTTTGGGGTTAGAAGTGGTGTTCAAGTCTATGAATGTGTTAACTCATTTGACCTAAGTGTATTCTCCCTGAAATTTGGGTGGGCTCCTCGATTTTAACAAGTGATATCAAAGCCGATGGTTCGAAAGGGACTCGAGTATAGAAACGATGGTCATTCTTGTGATTGCTTTCCTTATGAGGAATGATGAAGAGCTATGGATTCCTAAGGAAGATGGCCCAAAGAGGGTGGGTTGGTCTAAGGTGGAGTTATAACGCGTGACTCCTGAAGAAAAAGAGCACGTTCGTCACTCATGTGACTCTGAGTAGAGTATTGGTAGGCGCAGACTCCGGGATAAGTGGGTCAGGCTTGGTAGAAGTATAGGCTCTTGAAAATATCGTGATACTCGAATAATATAAAAAAAGAAAGGCTTTCGTTCAAGGGAAAACAAATAAAAAGCTCAAGTTTAATGTGAAAGAGACTCACACTTGAGGAAAAAATTATTAGGATATCAAATATAAGTGGGTGAAGTGAAAAAGTCCTATATTGAAAAGATAAAAAGTAAATAAGTAATATATAAGTAAAATGGATCCATAAATCTAATACCTTAAGATTGTGGGTTAAAAGTGATATCCAGATCTATAAATATATTAACTCATTTGACTTAAAGTGTGTTTTCCTGGAATTTGGATGGCCCGATCTCAACACGTTGTCTGATAATGTTTAATTTGATATCCTGTCTTGGTGAAAAATTAATAAAAGCAAATATCCAATATTGATTGAGATTGCGAGGGATTTCTTAGCCATTCTTGTGTCGATCACCGCCTTAGAGTCCGTTTTTAGTACTAGTGGGAGATTTTTGAGTCCACATCCACGTTACAGTAGCCTTCACTGAAAAACATTAGACACCTATGTGTACTCAACATTGAGATTGAGCTCATCTTTGAGGTATTGTAATGAAAAAAATAGTCATTGTTAATTTTTATTTTGTAATTATATTTTAATATTTTTTTACTAATATTTTCTTCTCTTACATTAGATGAAATTTCGGAAAATAAAATTATTGGTTTAGAAGAGATGATTAATGAAAATTTAATAAGTGTCTAGTTATTGATTTTGTCTAGTTCTTACTAAAATTGTCAAGTTTAGTTATGATTGTACATTGTTTTTTTTAGTCAAGTTTAATTATGATTGTACATTGTTTTTTTTTTTTAAATCATAACTTTTATGACAAGTAGATACTACCTCAAATCTTTATTAATATGTAAAATTTTGTTAACCCTAGTAAGAATATTTTATTTGAGGCCAAAGACTTATTTAGTATAAATAAATATTTGTATTTATAAAACATAATAAATTATATCTTTTAATTAATGAAATAATAGGACTGTGGAAAGAGTAAATCAAACCTCTATGAATTAATTTTATAAATATTTAAATGAGACTTTTAATGTAATAAAAAATTCAAACAATTCAAATTGCCTGTCTTTTATTTGCTATGATAAAGATGTTAGATGACTGTTACTATTGATTAAATTTTCGAGCTTTAACATATTTTCTATAATGTAAATCATCAGTTCTTATCCCCTCCAATCGTGCACGTTCTGACATCTGTATGCTTTATACAAGCTTTGATTTGTCTAAGTCCAGCATGCACAGCTTCTCAATTTGACTTGAATCTTTTACAGAACTGCAATTATGTTAAACTCTAACATTATGATGAAAAGGTATAATCAAGGTCAAATAAGAAAATTTTTATGGCATATTCAACCAAGAATAAAGCGGCAACAGTTTTTAAGAATACAAACGGGGTTGATTTTGATTAAGATGCATCATGTTTCGCAATCTAACCCAGTCCAACTCTATCCCAACCTGCATCAAGAAATCAGATTACCAAAAATGATTTTAGAGCAAAAGAATTGTTGCAAAATTGTTCAGAATAGCTGCTTGGAAAGTTGGGAATAATTTTTCCATTTCTATCAAGCAGCAGAAACATATCATTCTTATTCTTAACCTTGAAAAACAATTGTAAGAAAGAGGCACAAAGTATAAGCCAAAACAGAGACTTTAACAAATGGCAATATATACAGATAATAGAAACCTTTTTCTTAGCAAAGAATGATACCTTTTAACAGCACACTTTGTTCCGTGATTATAATACTACAATCAATTTATGCAATGAAGTTGCTCCAGTCACACCAGCAAAACTTTATCTCAAAATATGATTGTACCTGGAGTATCAATTGGCCTTACCCTAAAAATGATAAATTTCAATTACAATCAATATCAGATTAGATTCTAAACCAAAATGGAAAAACCAGCCAAAACATACCTCTTCGTTCAACCAAAATCCCCTGGGAAAGAACCACAATACTGCTCAATGGTTGAAGAATCAGATAAGATGATTAAATCTGCCGACAGTTTCCCCTTCAACAGGTTTCATTGGCCTAGTACATTTACAGGAACCAACTTAATTATACATATTTCAAAAACCATATACAAATACACAATTGAATTAGATAATGAACTTCCAGTAGAAAACATGTAATACAAAAGCAAGCCCATACTTCAGAAAAACAAGAAATCTGGAGAAATATGCATTCCCTCCGCAGCAGATGTATACAATTCCTTGAACTCATACCTTTTAAATTTCAAATGCAATATACATCATATAGATTTAAAGGAAAAAGCAGCCAAGAAATTGCTTTTTATTCAATCGAAGTCACCGGAAAGAACCATAATACCACTCACACTCTGAATAATCAGATATGACGATTCCATCCAGACAGTTTCTCATTCAGGGTCTTTCATAGACCCAGAACACGTATAAGAATCAATTTTAAATTCTTTTGATAGAAAAACAGATCTGCGTATATTAATAGAAACAAAGAGAGTACATATGCTGACCAAGCTGACTGAAAGGAAGAAAAAACAACACGGAAAACTACAGCAGAACAACAGTGCTCAAAATTCTTATGTTAGTATTATTATATACTATCTATGAACAGCTGCCAAAACAGGTCTAAATATCTGATTACCAAACAAGCTGAAAACCTCCCAAATCACTGGATTCTGCCAAGAAATTCACATCAACACCCGCACTGGCAAAAAATCTTAGCACTCCTAGCTTAGCTCCCTTTTTCGATTAAGACAGATAAAGAAAGTCTGTATTAGCATTCTGGAGTAACAGAAGTCCACAAATATGTTAAAAAATAACTGTCCTGCAAACAATTAAAATCTTCCTCTTTTCTTAAATCAAAGATTCTATTATTTCTCTCTTCCCAAATTACCCCCAAAAGAGCAAATGAGCACAAAAGATATAAAGAAATCAACTTAATTATATATATTTCAAAAACTGGAAATGTACATGTAGCCAGAAAATAAGAATTCTGGAGGAAAAATACAATCAAGTTGCAAATTCAGTAAGGAGAAAAATTTTCCATAGAAGATACATACAATGGCCTTCAACTCATTTCCTCTTAAGTTCCAAATACAACTATCAGGGTTGAATTTTAAATAAAAGGAAAAAGTAGTAGATAAATTACCTCAACCAATATCACCTGGAAAAGAAACATAATACTGCTCACATGTTGAAGAATCAGATAAGATGATTGTTCACAAAGATAGTTTCCTCTTCAATAGCTATTATTGACCCAGAACATGTACAGGTGTCAAACTTAATCATATATATTTCAGACTTATTGACCCAGAACATTTATAGGTGTCGAATTTAATCTTATATATTTCAGAAAACTAGAGACAGATGTGTAATTGCATCAGATAATGAGCTTATAATAAGAGATTTACGTACAGAAAATAAGCCATTAATTCAGAAAAACAAGAAATCTGGAGATATTATGCATTCCAGAAGCAAATTCTCTGAAGAAAAAAATTGCCAAGCAGATAAATATATTATAAATTCTCTAACAGCTTAAGCTACATACAACAAACATTGTAGTCTACAACAAATGGAAAAGCAGTGGAACCACATAAATTTTGAATATGTTCTTGTATTACAATCACAATCTCCATCATACACTTAATAATAAAAATCTGAATTAATCTTCTCCACAGGGCCTCACCTTCTAGTTTCCTTGGAAAAATAACCTGTCATCAATAAACCATGATCTAAAACTAGCGGTTGATATTGCAAAATAAATAATAAAAGAATAAGATCCTGTAGGCAAATCATGTTAAAAATCCTGCTAGAAAAGATTTAGAACCAAATGACTTCTCAGATTTACAAACTAATATACGTAACTGTAGTTTGTTCGCATTTCATGTAGAAAATGTGTGTGCAAACAAGTATTAATATTTCTTAGGTGTTTTTAGTGTTATTTTCTCTTCATAATTCTAACCGAACAACAGAACTACCTTGACCAATCAATCCCTAAAATTACAAATTGATAAGGAAAGTGAAAACTTCTTTCTATTTGAATGTGTTTAATACCATCAAATATATTTCCAGATTCAACAGCTACAACAGTGCATTGAAAAACTATTCAACAAGTAATACAAAAGCATCATATGAGGACAAACCAACATATGCAAGAGATGTAAACATAACATGAGAAGTTCATTGCATCCACAATAAATATGAAATTATAAATTGATTTAAACATATACAGATGACATTCACAAATTAAGTATGTAAGGACAAACTTTCCAATCAATTGTCAGATGCAGAAAGGGAGCAAATTCAGAAAAAAAAAAGGAAAAAGGGTAAAATTATCACCATTGATTTCACTGCCAAAAGAATGAATCTACAATAACCCTCATGACACCAATCAACGGTTATCGCATTACATATAATGTCTGCTGACCTGGTCAAGAAATTCCACCTTATCTCTGAGAAATATTTCCCGAGCACAAATCATCTCTTCAAAAATTTTCTAACCAGCAAACAAAATGCAACAAAGTGGAGGAATTCCAGTAGATCAAAGTCACTACAAATTACGGTCACATATATGCTCTTATTTTTCTATTTCAAATGAATCATTTCAATTGCACCCCTAAAAGTTCTGCTTCTGCCAGCATTTAAACAAATTAGAAGATTTACAAGTAACTTTAGCCTTACAGATAATTCTACCCTCTAGGAGGCAGCAGTCTTGTTACACCAATTAAATGATAAGTTGTGAATCTAATCTAAACTGTTTTTCCTCCATCTATCAATTCACCTGATGTCACATATGCTTGTGAGTGCAACCCAATGGAATCCATAAAGGTTCCATCCATTGGAGAATTTAGTATGGCCATAGTCTTCACTAAACCATCCTTTTCCTTGTCATCCCTCAACAATGAAATATCAGTATCCATTGAATCCCCATGAAAATTGCCAGAAGGAGACACTGCCTGGTCATGCAGAGGCACAGTAACATCATGTACTTCTCTGACTGTATTATCCTCCAAATTGACACTCTTATTAGATTTTGTTAGTATATCAGGTTTCAAATCCACGTCAGAACTGTGGATTGAATCAATATTCTGCTCACTAACAAGGGCACAATCTTTTTCTACTTCCAATCTGGATTCTATCACACTACTACACAATTCCTCCTTACGAAAAGGTTCAACTGGGGAGCCTTGACAATCTTCATTGGAAGTAGACTGTTGATTTGATTTTAACTCACCATCCCCAAAAGGTATGGCAGGTTTACTTAATTCTGCAGAACATTCAATCTCATAATTAGTTTGATCCATAACCAGCTGGGATCCATCACTTTCCATAAAAGGACAGACAGGAGGGGTCCTCATACGGCAGACATGGCACCTAAATCCCATAAGCTTACTGATCTTCTCTGCATTAAGTCCAAAAGCATCCCCATGATACCATTCTGCATAATAGATGAATAGACCAATGGAACAATATGAAAACATGTAAAACCAGAAAAAATAACTACAAATCAACAAAGTGCATTAAATCAGTAAACAGTTGTGTACCACTTGGAGGAGCTGAGAATTTTTTACCTCCACAAATTTCACAAGCAATATAATTTGATGTAAATGCGTATTCAGTTTCGTGACAAAGATAGCATTTGGGTTGATCAAGGGTATCTGCCATGCAGTTAGATGCAGCCAAGAATTTTTTCCTCCTAAATTGCATCACTCGTTCATCATCTGGCTTTCTAGATAACAAAAGACCATTGATCCAGTAGTTATAATAAACTTGTGTTCTCTTCTTCCGCCAAGAAGTGACCCTCTTTGGTTTCTGCGATGTTTTCTTCTTGGATTTCCGCTTCCCTTTCTTGCGCCCACGCTTTTTAGTTTGCATTGAGACAAATTTAGTTTTCCTAGTAGAACGACGCAGCGGAATAGCAACCATTTTTTTATCATTTCGTGATCTGAGTGATCTACCACCCACAACTAAGTTTTTACTGTTCCTTGACGGCACTGGCTTGCAACCTGGGGTTGCCTTTGTACGTTTTTGCGACTTAACTTTTGCTCTTCTTGTCTTTATTTTCCCTTTCTTTGCATCACATTTTGCAGCTTTCATGCCAGTCTTCTTGTACCTCCCATCTTGGCATTGGAAGCAAGTATATGTACACTCAGAATTGACTGGCCGGGCAGACTTCCTAGTATGTCTCTTATGAAAATATCCTGAAATATAAATCATAATCATCCTAAGTCAAAGTTAAGATGTGGAATAAGTGCATCAAGACATTTTATTTGAGGCTATACATAATCACATTACAAAGAAACAAAAGACAATTTTCAATAAACATCTACTATAAGGAGCCAATTATGATATAACAGTCCAAGGTAAAAAATATCAATAAGTTTCATAATGACAATAAGATTCTCCAAGAGAGAGCTCCAAAGCTCCCACAAATCGTAAGTTGCTCTGAGAAGGAAAATGATTGATCCTCAACAAGGAATAAGAGATTGATTTTAAAAGTATATAATACATCATGGAATCGGTAACCTATGATATAACCATGAAAAAGAAGCTCATCACAGTAAATCTTAAAAGAATGACCATATTTGCGTATATAAGTTGGTTCATGAGTTAGACCTCTTGGTCTTGGGATCCAATCCCCCAAAAATTGAACCAACTAGTACCCAAAATTAGGGCAGAATTTAGTTCTTTAGTACTTCTCATTCAGTAAATATATTTATTTTCCAGATGTTCCAGCCTTAATCTCCACTTTTAGAGCTTACCCTCAATCATAATACTTTTTTCAATACCATAATTAAATCGTTATAGAGTGATGATCCTACTTGATCGACTATTATGGTCACAGAATTTTCCAGAATCCAAATCTCAACCTTCAATTCAATTGCTTTGAAACCTTCCTATCAAAAAAAAAAAGTTTCGAAATTGTCTTTGGCTAATCTTATAGCAAATTGAGTAAAACAATGTGTTAGTAGGAAAGATTTCTGGAAGAAAGGAGTGTTCAGCAACAGCCAAATAAAGGCTCCAACAAAAGATGCACAGAAAGAATTAACAATTCTTTTCTCTACAAAACAAACCATGCCTTGCAAAGATCACAATTCACATTGCAAAGCATATGATTAAGAACAACACAGTAATTTTTATAATGACTTAGCTTCTTACCTTTGCAATTCTGGCAGCAGGCAGCTTCCCTGCAGGTTTTTTTGTCCCAGAGACAAAAGAACAACAGATGCAGTCAGTACAATAGCAAATCAGAAAATGAATGTGGAGAAGAATTTCCACATGATTATCTGTTTAGCATGGAAACTAGATGTTCGACCACCTCAATTCTGAGCATCATACGTTATTGTTTCAATTTTCATGTACTTAGGCCACCAAGAAGTAACCTTGAGTTTACAAACTGATCGTTCAGGAATACATAAATCAAAAGACCAAATGAACTAGTAGATTTCATGATAGTTCATCTAGCAAAGAGAAAAACTCATATTGGCAAAAGAGGGGTGGGGAAGGTTAAATGTAATGAAGTAGAAAGGGTTTTATGAAGATATCTGTGTTTTACAATAGATATTTCAAGAAATAAAACGGAGCATTTCCATATATTATATCTTACAAAAATTATATATGATTGTGTTTTTGCATGTTACCAAGCATTAAAAACATGGATAAACATAGTACTTCTAAGGATAGGTCCATGTGTTGAATTAAGGGAAAATTTGGGTACTGCATTATTCATGTATCTCCATGCATGTAATTAGTGATACCGTTACCACTATAACTAACCGTTATTAATGACTGGAAATAATCAAAAGAAACAGCACAATATTTGAATACCTGATTAGGACATCTTTGTTGCAATGTCCGCATTGATAATACTCAGACCTTGCAGCTTTTGAGAAAAGATATGAAAATCCCTGTTCTCTCAAGGACTTCTTTATGACTCTAGTAGTCTCCGAAAGTTTCCCAGCATTTAGCATAGTAGACTTGCGGGCAATTCTTCTTTCTTCAAAATTTTTCAGAAGATGCAATGGCACATAAGATTCATTCAGCCAATATTTCTTTCTTCCACTAGATGATTCTTCAACCATCAATCCATGTCTCAAGACAATGTCAGGAACATTTCTCCTCTTGCCAAAATCAACAAGATACTTCACTCCTTCCCCTTCTTTTAAGCACTTCCGGCGAATAATAGCCTTCTTGAACAGCCTGACTGATTTCCGAAATTCCTTGTCCATTGTATACAGTGAATGAGAGTTTTCTATGTCATCCCATCGAATGTTAGAATCAAATTCTCTAACCTGAGAATATGGAATAGAACAGTGGAGCAAGAACTATGAATTTAATAAGTTAAAGAATAGGTTACAGACAATTCATATTACAACATTCAATAGCTGTTACCACCAAACATATTTGTCCTAGCTTTGGTTTGTTATTGAAGAATTGATAAAGGATTAGGTTCATTACTTTTCCTTCTATGTAATCCTCACAAGTATTAAGGCTTAGGAGTCAAATCTACTGCTTGATCAGGTTAACTTTTGGATCCAGAAGATACTTAACATAGTATAACATAAGCTTTGACTAAAAGGTTATGTATTTGAAAACCCCCCATGATCGCATTTGTTTATGTATTACTATTAGCATTTGTTGTGTTTGGGTGTAGTCCATGTAACAAGCTTACTGTTAAAACTCTGGCCTTGCATGTGGATGGGGTCTGTTAGAATTGTCTTTACTTATCGGTTTAAGCTGCTGAATATCCTAGTCATCCTGTGATACTCTTCTAGTAATTCAATAAAATAATTCATATTTTTTTATAGAAAAAAATAGAAAGAACAACACTATGTGATCATATACCAGGATAGCTAGCTGCTCTACACTGGTTGATGACTCTACCGCCGCTCTCCAGGCGATATTTCTGCTTCTCTTTGCAAAATCTGAACTCTCAGGGTATAGTATTCCTGGTATTGTCATACTCCCAGCTGCAGAATTTTAAACTTCAAACAAGTTCAGAATATTATTCAGTTGACAAACTGCAAATTAGAGTTGAATAAGAGATGGAACGAAACTAGCAGACCTTGTCTAGCTGCTTTGGAAACCAAGGAGCGAGGTAACCGTTTCCAACTGAAAAGCTGACAAGACACTCTGCCACCTCTCCACCAGCATAGGCCCAATCCACCAGTAGCATTTTTGGAGGGGTTAGTATCGGAATCTGAGCCTCTAGCCTTTTTCCTGCCAACCCCAGCCTTTAAGGATGCACGTGATGAAGCAATGACAATATGAGAAGCTGAACCCATTGTAATAACAGAATCTACATGTTGCAGCCACTCTGTTGAAAGCGCAAGATGATGCAGATTTGCCTCTAACTGTACAATGCCGAAAAACATACCCAAGTATTAGAGAAAAAATCCAAATAACATTGCAATCCACAACACTGATCACAGTTGGGTAGCAACCTAGTTATATCAACCCAAGAAACAGAAAATTGCAGCCAAAATAACTGTATAGTTTATTGGAAACAAGAGTTGTTTCCAATGGGTAGATTCAAGTTACCTGGTGATAAACATGGAAAACCCACCCAAAATAATAATATTGGTAATAATAAATAAATAATATTATTTTTTACTTATTTACTAATTTACCTGGCAAATTTATCTGCTATCTATTACAATACTCGCATATCAAGAGGATTTATTATTAAAAACTTATGCAAACTATCAATCCAACTGCATATCAATTACCAATATAAGTTTATTCAAGATCTGAAATATAATATATTGGCTGGATGTAGAGTTTCATTCTAAGCTGATTTGGTAGTATTGTATCCGTTGCTTCCCAAATAAAAATATCCAAATCGTAAGTTCAAAGTCAGAAAATAACAGTACAGCCATTACCATGAGTAGTAAATGTTTTACGGATGCCACATCAGTTGCCTTAAGCGCACTTCTATGCCAGAGTTTGGTGTAATGTGGATTCAACCATGGACCTAATAAAAGTCCATGCAATCGATCTTCAACAGAAAGAATATGACAAATGACATCTACAAGATGGCCTTTCTTGCTCCTCTTATTTAGAAGACCAGCCACCTCACTGTTCAAATTTCCCCAACCACGACTATTATTTGTGCTGAACAAACAATCCATGTCATCTGTAAGAGCTTTACAAGAGAAGCACCACCCGCATTTCTCTTTCAGTGTATCAACATTTAGTTTCAAAGTATTTGGCCAATAGAATTTGTCCCATTTCTTCAAGATGGCCTTCATCTGTGTTGAAATTATCTCCTCGTCTGGTTTCATAACTTCTTCACTGATTTCATTTGGTGACTTATGCATTAGCTCTTCTGCCACAGATGAGGCTGTTTGTGCAAAACTATAATGGTTCATGTAAGCACTTTCACACTGCACATGCATTGTGTCCCCTTTCCTTGAGTTTAACACAGATGAATTACCCCTAGAAGATGCAAATCTCCGTTTAATATCTGAATTGATAGATGTCAAAGAACTAGCTCTAAGAGATGGTGGTAACTTTCCAGGTATCTCAGACTGATTTGACAATTCAGGAGCTCTATTAGAATAATTGGGCCCTTGTTTCTGAAAATTCTCAATGCCTGAATTCATTTGAGTTGTTTCAGCAGATCCTTCAGAACTTATATTTGGCATTTCCATAGCAGTCACCGAATCCAATAAGTTCTCTGATTTGGAAATTGCAGAGTCAAGACGATTAGAATATCCAGCAACGCAGGTTTCTTCAGTTTTTTGCTCACAATCAGTCTCGCTCATAACTGCATGAGTTTCAGTAGACACTAAAGATGTTGAAGGCATGCCGATAGCAGGAACTTCTGCCTTCACATGCAAGCTTGAACATACAGTGTTCAGGCCAAAAATATTTCTCATTCCATTTAAATCAGTAGTAATATCCCAGTGCTTGCATATTGCGTTTATTATTTCCTCATAAAAGATATCTGATGACTTCAGGACATCAATCACTAAATTCAGATCATTCCTGTGGTAGTAATTGAAAATAGATTCTGTATCACAAGAATCTGACCTGCAGGTTCAACAATGCATCAAACCTAAGTAATTGCGAAGTAAGCACACAAATGGAACTAAAAAAAAGGGAAACAACTTTATACATAAAAATTTTAAAAAGAAGATGATTTCTCTTCAATATTTAGGTGAAGGACAGAACAGAGAAGCAAGAAGACCACAAAACATATAGATGAGAGAATCTCCTATCAAGAAGACACACGAAGTATAGCAGAGAGAATCTCCAATCTATGGAAAATCCAAAAACACAAAATATATATACAATAGAAGACTAAAATTTTAATACCCAGTTTCTCTGTCATTTTGAATGGTCTTGGAAATATATTCCCCCAGAAAACAGGCAGCTAGGATGCCACATTGTGAGCTGTTGGTGCTTATATTTCTTATGTTCACAAAACTCAATTCACCTAAAATGTTACATGTGTTAACATCATCGCCTGAGAGACTACTACCTAGTAGGGTCACATTAACCATTCAGTCAAAGCAACTTCACATCTAATTCATCTAGTTCACCAATATTAAACGGCAATTAGTATGCATTTATTTCACTCTTTAAACTGAGTGGATGACATTTTTGGGAAATTTCACAAATCCCCTCTCCCTATGTTTGGCCTAAATATAGAAAAGTACAGATGTCCCTAGCTTTAATGACCTTTCGTTCAGGAAGTTATAAATATATTTTTCTGCACCTAATATACTTATTTGAAATTAACTGACTAAATAATTTACACAAAGAAATCTTTCTGTGGTATTCCATATAGAAAACTAAAAAGACATTGTAACCGGCACTGATACACACCACAAAACACCTACCATTCCAAAAGCTGAGAAATTTCACAAGTGAAAGTCCTGAAGTTGACAAGAGCAACATACTTTCAATTACAAAAGATAAGACTGATTACATTGAAATCATTATTTATCACACACTTCGTAAGGCAAGGAGGCTTTGCAGAAGATGGAAGCTCATGCCTGATGGGTTTACTAATTCTTTTGAAGGGTATTTCAAGATGTGGTCACAGTGATTGGTTGCTAGATTTCTTCATCATCAGTATAGTTCCTTTTTTTTTTTCTTTTTGGTGTAAATGAAATGTGAACAATTTAAAGGGTTTAATTCTAAGACTTCTCATTTTTCAAATATTACGAGTGAGAAAACATGCATTAAAAGGATGTAGAAATTTATAGGAGAATGTTGGAACTAGGAAAAAAATTGGTTCTAAAATTTCAAGTTTGGTTTGAATAGACACTTCCAAAAATAAGGATAAAACAGTCACTTAGATGAATTTCAATGGATACTAACTATAGGGAGGTTATCAACATGTATGAAAATAAATCATAATTAACTGTACTCAGAAAAATATGAAGACAATTTGAAAATTTTGCCTACCCTTGCAGAACGTAGAAAGTACCAGCAATTAAATTTTTTTATTGTGGCCTTGATCAAATGCAAAGATCAAGCTCACAAGCACACTAACAACTAATTGTGAAATTATATTGCTATATTGCTAATCACAAATTCATGTAGTAACTAAGAAAACCTCTATTCATAAGCTATCTAACACGTCAGAGGGTGTGGGGAGCCTATAAGCTAAAATCAATTAGTTGGATTTAAGGTTTTGCAGACTTAAAATGTTCATTAGCTTTATTTTTAAACACTTGAAGTTTACAATTTGCAACAGGGGAACAGGATCCTTAAGTAAAAGATGGAAGATAATGTGAAATTGCATAGGCTCTTCAAAAAATGACATGGGAAGTTATATATTTTACCATCTGATCTTAATGATAGCAAAAAATATAATTAACTATCATACTAAATAAAACTAATAAATTGAACAAACTTACACCAACAAGTAACCGCAACTGCTAAAATATAAGCGCCTTTGAGGATCAACTCCCAGTAGCTCCGCTCCTCTAAGTGATTTACGAGGTTTCATCCAGGGCTTATGTCTATCTAGTGCACACTCAGGGCAGAACCAGTCACCCTCTGGCAAAAGATCATTAGCAACTCCCACACACTTTGAATGATATGCAGCAGGACAACCATCACAGCATAACAAATTCCCGTCCATCTTACAAAGGCAGCATTCATCACTATTCCAGTCATTAGCATCATCAACTACATCATCAGTCAAGCAGGAAACATGCATATCCATCGCAATCCTCCTTTTCTTGCCAACCTCATTGTTTATATTTCTATCAAAATCCATGTCAGGCTCAGCCATGGATGATCTTCTATTAAGCTCTGTCCTTAAGGCTTCCACCTCAATCATATCATCACATAAACGCCGAAGGATCTCAACCTTCAGAGAAACAGGCTGTTTGTAATAATCACTAGTGAATAGCTTCAAGCGAGCTAGTTCAAAACCAGGGTTCGATTCTGAATTAAGAATCAAGAAATACTCGGCCATAAAAATGGGCCAACTAATCAAATCCAACAAGCCCCAGTTAAGACTCCTACATCAAATAATCAAACAAAAAACTATGAAGTAACATTGAATTAAAAAAAAGCAAGGGTAAGTAACAAAATAAGTGGACCTTGAGAGAGAATAATATGTAGGTAAAACATAAATAATACCTCAGGCAAGTAGAAGCAGATTCAGAACCTTCTTTTGAAAGATGCGCTAAATGCTTCTTCAAAACACGTAAAATCGAGACGTGAATACAATCAAATAACAAAGTAGGAGACTTGGACTTCAGTGCAGTAACAAAATCCTCCAACTCAAATGGACTTAAAAATAACAAAGTGCTAAATGATCTCAAAAAGGCATAAATAGAGAAGGTATCAAGTACGGGAATTCCATCTAAATCCAAATTCCGTGAAGAATGGGGCAGCTGCAACTTTGGAGGAATAACCACAGGTTCCTCAACCCTCTCAGCATCCAACATAAATGGTAACTGCTCCACTGACATATCAGCCACCGTAGATGATGGTAAATCATTGACCACACAAGAAGTGTTTGAGGTCAACACACTATTTCTAGATGACCCTCTACGAGTACTTCTTCTCAACACTGTTTGAGTAACAGAATTCAACTTATCTATAACTTTTCTTCTTTTTCTTCTACCACTTAGTTGTTTGTATGAGCCTCCCATATCACCTTGGCACCCACCACTTACAGTTCTATCCGGAGAGACAAAGTCCTCCTTCAACCTAACTCCTTCTGAACCATCAGGTGCAGAAATATCCTCAACAGGCATACTCTCTTCCTTTTGAGCTCCTAAATCCTCAACAGGCAGAGTCTCTTCCTTTTGAGTTCCTAAATCCTCAACAGGCATACTCTCTTCCTTTTGAGTTCCTAAATCCTCAACAGGTATACTATCTTCCTCTTGAGTTCCACCAACCAACCCAAGACAAACATCCTGAGTCACATTGACTTCTTTTAGTGCTCCATCCGCAACGACACTCTCTTTCACCATCTGCAAAGAAGTAAATTCCTTCACTTCCACCACATGATCAACATCCCTATCATCTTTAACATCTTTTTCATCTTTATTGTCATCATCAACATCCAAATTTAAATCAAAACTACATTCCTTCTTCGGTCTCCCCAGAAACTCCAAATTCTCTTCTAATTCTCCATTCACATCCAAATTCAAATCAATGCACTCTCGCTTTTTCTTCTGCAAATTCGAATTGGCCTCAAAATTATCATCATCATTTAAATTTAAATTAAGCCCGTCATTTAATTTAAAATTAAACCCAGCATTCAAATCGATCTCTTCTTTAATTTCAACATCCACGATCAAATTCCCGTTAACAGAGCTTCTATTCTCTCTAAAATCATTTCCTAGGGTTTCCTTAAATTCACCATTAGAAACTCTATTCAAATTGAAATTACCATTAACCCCATCAATATCACTCAAATTCTCAACAAACTCAACATTCAAATCAACTAACCCATCATTCAAATCAACATTTCCATCCCAAATTCTACCCCTCACTAGGGTGTCCTCAACTTTACCTGACTCACCACGCCTTCTCTCTAGCCGACGCCTCTTCTTGGGTTTCCTGCCGACCCTCGACTTCACATGGACCGGTTCGACCAGAAGTTCACCAACTTTCCCGACATGATCATTCTGGAGCATCGAAGCCACCTCAGAGAAATTCAATTCCTCGGAATCGCCATCCTCGTACACGATCTCGAAGAATTTAGAAGACTCATCGTACGATTGCACAGTCCCCGTAAAAACCCCAAATCCTTTCGACTCTTTCTTCACCGTTCTGCCCAGAAATTCCATAATATTTTTCTTCTCCACTTTGTGATTCAAAAAAATGAAGAAAAGACTCAGCAGACGATCTGAAGCAAAATGCTATTGTGATTTTAGAGTCTCTCTCTATAATCTAGAAAGAGAAATCGTTTGCTCCTGTCTGTTTTGAAATGTCAAACTGGGGTTTTAATTTTGACGTGCGGAGAAATGCGAAGGAAGGTGGTGAAAGTGGAGGCGAAGTTGAGACTCAAACAATCGAATATCTTTGACTCGCTTTCTCATAAAGTACGAAAAATTGCCCTTTTCTTGTAATTATACTCAGTTATGATCATATAGGTCCCTATATTTTTAAATATTTTTATGATTATCCCATCTGTCTATAAAATAATTTCAAAAGTCCATTTTAATATTTTTTTTCTTCTAAATAATATATTATATAAACAAAAGTAGAGCCCCCTATAATTCTGATATATGTAGCAGGATTTGATTAATAAATTTGTTTTATTACTTTAAAATTGTGAATATATATTTATTATTTATAATAATTTTATTAATAAAAAATAATTCAACGGAGAAGTTTTGTTTATATTATAATGGTTGACATTATTATGTGATATTATATAATTGATTCATAATTTTAACTTTATTTATCAGATATTATATAATTACATTATTTATATAATTGTGTTCAATAGCATGAACAATATTTTGTATTAAATTATTTTTGGTTGTTTATAATTATTAAAATTATTATTTAATTATTTTTTAATAATATGAAATATAAATTTATTCTTAAATTTTAGTATGATTAAGTAAAAATAATTTAGTATGATAAAAAAAATAAATGTATAATTGACATATAAAGATAACTAAATATTTTTAGTTATGTATAATATTACATACGATAATTAAATACTTTTAGTTATTAAAATAGTATAATTTTTCTAATAATTTCAATAATATCTTTTATTAAATTATTTTGAGTTATGTACAATCATTAAATTTATTATATAACCATTTTTCTAATATTATAATCTCATATTATCTTTGATCATCAATAAAATTAGTTTAAATCAACATAATAGGACAAAGAGTAAATGTTTTATCTATTACATTGGAAAGGTAGTCAAATAGGAGTTTTTATAGTTAACGAGGTCATATAGCAATTTTACTAAATATTAAGGGTTCAACTAATAATAATTCTAATTATTTATTTTTATAGAATTCGCTCTGGGATTTTGGGATTCTAAGACATAAGATATTGGATTCTGCTGGTTGTCGTTTAAAGGCATGGAATTGATTTTTATGGCGCGACTCAACCGAGGGTTATGTTTTCTGAAAAAGGAAATAATTTTAAATTATAGTCATAAATTAATTAATTAATAGAAGCACGATCATTAATTATTATAACATTGTAAATATTTTATTACAAAAATTTTTTTACTAAGTGACAATTACTTAGTTTTTATTTTAAATTCGAATCATTAAAATTTTTTTATTAAAATATTTAAAAAATAGATTATGAATTTTATTTGAATTATTTTTTTTATGTGATAACTATTAAACGAGTTTGTCTCCAGTTAAATAAATTAAAAAATTATTTATATAAAAAAAATTACTAATGAGTATAATACTAGTAAAAAATAAGCGGAATTTTAAATCGATGCTATTAAAATATTATTAAAATTTTTTGAAAAAAATATAAATTAATATATTATTATGGTATTATTCAAATATTTATTATAATAATACCAAAATTAATACAAATCTCGAATCAATAGGATCAGAGGACTGTTTATTATAATTTTTTTTAAATGTCTATTATAATACTCTATAAATAGTTAACACCAACTCATAAATATTTTTGCAAAAATAATCTATCCTATGTACACGACAAGGATAGATGGTTCAAATAATGTAACTTTTACTTTGTAAGATGTTTGTGCAATTTATGAATTATTAAATTAATTTTAGAATATTCCGTAAGGTATATATATATTGTAAAAGGTATTTATTAATTATTATATTAAATACTATAAATAATAAATATAATATTTTTATCCTAAGTCATTTATTAATTATTATATTAAATACAACAGATTATTATAATAAATTTAAAAAACTTAACCAATGCCCTAATTAAAGACACTTTTTTTAACAAAACCCTAATATCAATGAATTATAATTAATACATAATATAGAATCTGAATTTTTTAAAAATGAATTAAAATAATACATAATAATAATGACTATTAATTATGCCACACCTTTATATAGAAGTATGATGAGTAGAAATCTTTTAACTTAAATTTGACATAAAATTTTTCCTTTAGAGATTGTTTGTATTTATTTATTATATTCTATCTTAACCCATTAGAATAATTAACAACGGGCCACAATTTTTTTTTTTTTTTGTATCTTTATTTTATATGAATGTAATAATTTTTTATTTTTCAAGTAGTTTTATTGGTACCTTGAAAAGGTGGTTAAAGAACGCATTTGTTATTTCTCACATCAGTTGACGTGATTTAACTGACACTTAAATGTAAACTTTATTTAGTCTTAAATTATTTTAATTTTTAAAATCATAACTATTTATTGTATGATAAAAAAAAACATTATATTAAATTTTAATAAACTATTTAATTATTATTAAATATTTTTTAATTATATTTTGGAATTGCAATGGAAGAATCGCTATCCCAAATAATACCTTAAAATTGTTGGTAGCTTGTAAATAAAAAAGATTGAAACACATGGATAGTGAGAGAATTGTTGGGGTGCGTAAAAATTTTGGAAAAGAGAAATAGCATAATGTTTACATTATATTTCGAACATATAATTAAAATAAAGAAAGGTACCCCCTTCATTAAAATTATATTAAGATTTTTTTTTTCTTTCTGTTTTTGTCATTTCACATTTTTTAGAGGTGCAGGCGAACGGTATGAATCACTTTCCCATAATATAATTTTGTACAATTTTTTTTTAATACAAAAAGGCCATATTTTTTTATTGTTGTCAAGAATGGCAATGCATGGACACTAATAATAATTGCTAAACATTCCAAATCCATGAATAAACGTGACGATGATAAGTCATAAAGTTGTATGAAAGCGAACAGAAAACACATTAATTAATGCACAATGGCTGCCATATGTCAGTCAAAAGGGTTTTACACAGATTTTCGAAATAAAAAATAATATAATTTAATTAACGTAAAAATTATAATATCACTACAATTTTAATTTTAATTTTGTTTAATTATTAAATAAAAACTAAAAAATATAAATTAATTAAATAATATTATCACATCAATTTATATAAAAAATTTATATTATTAATATATAGATTATAACAATAATTTATATATGTCACATATTTTTATTTATGTTTTTATTATCGTGAATTTTCTACCCCTTACTTACACATCAAAATAACTTAAACATTACACTTTCTTTTATATATATATAAAATCTTAATTTATTAAATTAAAAATAAATGCAAAACATTCACCATATTTAAAGAGATAATTTAAATAAAATTTACTAACTAATTCTTTTAATATTTCAATAATTCAAACTTAAAAACGATATAAACAATATCCAACGAATTTTATCGTTAAACCATCCCTGAATTTACATAAATACTATACGTCATCCCGTTTGGTCGAGTTTCTCTTGATCAAACTACTAAAAAAATGTAAAATTACTCCCAGAGGCAAAAACTTGTCTGATTGAAATCTCTAATATTTCACACAACTGGGCCCGTTTTATTAGACGGGTTTTTTAAATTAATTTTTCTTATTAGTTATCAATAAATGTACGTTAAAAGGACTAATTCCTTTTGCAAAATTCAAAGGAAAGTATGTCCTCACATAAATGTCACAGAAAAAAAAAACATTTAATTAATACATTTTACTTGAAAAAAAAAACATACAAATTTAAAATTAGATCGTTATTAACCAAAATCATATTATCATAATTTCACAACTCTAATTTTAATAGCAGTCAGGTTGATGATCTTCGATTTCCAAGTGTAACGCTTGATTAAACATAAGATTTAAGAATACCAAGCAAACAACTAAAATTTAATAGCTACATAATACAATCATCTTACCTCTCACCATTTGTGGCTTTGGCTAAGTTGACCTACAGATTGGTTCAATTGGTTGAAGCTGAAGCTGAAGCTGAAATAAATAAAGCACATAATTGAATACATAGCAGGTAGGTAGTCGTTATTAATTTCATTTTCTCTCTCTCTCTCCATCTGTTTTGTCAATTTTTACACTAGAAAACCAAAAGGTTAAAGAAATCTAAATAAATTACAAGAATTAGCCAAATCAGAACTAGTTGATGGGTCGGCGTAGACCGGAATAAACAGCCTGGCGGAAAAGAGGATGCGCATCTTCGGTTAATACCTCTGCATCCAGCTTCTCAATGTGGGGCCATATCTAACATACAAAATGAAAAAAATGCATTGAACATGTCAGAAAGAAAATAGCCACTTTCTTATGGGCGGCGTAGGCTTCAATTCCGTCATTTTTTTAAGGGCCAAAAAATAAGGATGAACAAATAATGTGTATACATGTAACATATTAGAGTATGTTAGAAAGTTATGTACATCTTGGCCACAACCACTATATGCTGACATGCTACGTTATATACTTATATTTATTACCACCAACTTCATTTCAAGGCATAACCAGAAAACCTATAGCAGGCTGACCACTGTAATTCCCATAACCAAAGAAATGGTAACATTATCATCTTTATTAGGCTTACCTGTAGCTGCTCCAGATACTCCAGATTATTGTTATCTGGAAACCAATTTCTAAGAGTCCATACAAAGAAGAGGAAAAGAAAGTACAATTTTTTTGTAATGACACAAGGGATTTGACATATGCAGAAGGATATTGATGAAAATCTTAAAGGCTATGGAAGTAACTGAGAAGATGATATGACACTAAAGAGATATTTTCCACTCAGATAACCTAGATTTATAATCATTGTTTACCTCAGAAGCATATTGCCTAGAAAAAGCCCTGACATAGCCCAGAGTTGACAAACACCACTGCTCTTTGTCACCTACACTGTAGACATTACTTGCATTTCCACCATTTAACTGACTGCATCATTGAAGTATAAAATGAAGTAAATAATAATATTGTCTTCAATTTCATTATATGACGTTACAAAGTAAAAGAGAAGCAAATACGAGGGGTTAGTGGGAGAGGAGGAACCTCTTTTTAGGTCTTCCATTCTCAATGTCCAATTCCATTGTGGATGATTCTTCAAGGTCAACAGCCATTTCATCTGCATGGATAGATTTTAAATCTTGCATTGTCCCAGCTGTAGATGTATCAGGTAGACCTTCCATCAACACATTTGAGAAGTTTTTGTAAAGAGAAAGGAATAGTGCCTGCCCATGCCAATTATGGATAACACAATAAAAACATCAGTTTGATGAACAGAAACAAGAATATTAAACAGGTATGAAGAAATTCTAGTGCCCAACCGATACACACACAGCAGAGAACCAAGGCATGATTGACACTGCCACTTTTTGATAAGGATCACCAATGCCACTTGAGAAATACATGATTCACATATTTATTTTCCTTCTTAAATCTGCTCTCCACGACACTTTAAAACTCCCATATGAAAACAAATGCTCCACGTTCTTTATTACACAATAATCCACAGATGAAATATCAGTTTGATAATTTAAAGAGCGACACGGTTTATCATATATTACGTACCTCAATTTCTTCTAAGGCTCGAGCTAAAAGAGCCTCCTTGGCTTCTAAAGATTCATGAGCCGATAACTCCTCATTTGCTGTTCTTTCAGCTTGTGATTTCAAACGCTTTATCCTAGCAGGATTTTCACCAAGAACAGGTTCACCATCTAACAGCGTAAGCTTTGACTCAGCAGCCTCCAACTCTGCTTTGGCCTTTCCAGCAGTTGCTTCTGCTGATACAACACCCTTCTTAAGAGAGATTATCTCTTTCTTTAGATCACATATACGATTGTATGTCTTGGTAACTGCATTCCCAAGGATCTGTACAAACGAAATGGGAAAAAGAAAAAGGAGAAAACTTCACAGCGAATTCACATAAGTTAATAAATAGAGCAATGAGAAGCTATATGCAGCCAAAGAAACACTCTCGACACTCAAAATTACTTATATACCACTGAAAACCTTCCAATATTCTCTTCTGTCAGAAAAACACATTATTCCAAGAGGAAAATTGACAAAAATAAATTATCATTCCTGACAAATACTCCAAACTATTCTGATGATGATTTTTGCTCAATTCTGAGTTGTGTTTCAGGTGATTGGATGCATTTAACGAAGATGAAGACATAATTCTGTGGTATCAGCTGCCTTTCTGATACAAGCTTGTACTACAATTCCAAAATGGTAATGATACTATAGATGATAGAAGCTGTGGTTAAGGAGGCTGACCAGAGAGCAAGCATGGACTTTCCTAGAGACATCTTGAGCACAGACGAGGAAAATATAGTCAGTTGAACAGTGGAGATGAAAGATTTGAGAAGTTGAAGTTGAATTGATAAGCCTGATTCCAGCCCAAGCCATTATCACTTCAGTTTTGCCTTCCACTCCTCTTACCTTAATACATCAAATGATGATGTGGGTGCATAAAGAAAAAGAAATCATTGTGAGGGCTGATTAGGGAAACTAAATCTTAAAATTTGCTAATAGGCTGACTCGAGTAAAATGGTACTTAGAGAAGTTAATTGGGTAGAGGTGCAAATAGACCACCTAATAAATATTCCTAGAAATATTGGTTAGGCAAACAATTGTGGAAGCAGCTTCAGGCTCCAAACAAAAGAGGGAAAAAGAAATTGAAAATTTTCCCTTTATTGAGTTATCGGGGGCACATTCGACCACGTAAAAATCGAGCTCAAGTTTGGGAGACCTAGCATTCATCCTTACCATTATCGACATTTTATTCAGATCATAAATTGCCTCATTGCCTCTATTTCTCTGCTTGCAGCTGGATCCATTAAATTGAACGGAATTTATGCATTAGAGCATAAGTATATATCAAGGTACCCAGTAAGTTCTAAATCTTCAACACCTGACTGTCATATAAGTGGAATTTATTGCAAGTTTTTCTTTTTTGTGAGGATGAAAGCATGAAAGACTACGACAGCCACTATAAGGCAAACAATAGACTGAGCAGACAAATAATATCATAGAACATTTATTAGGAAAACAAAAATCGCAAAAAGTACAAAAATGTACCTCCCATGGACGGTCAGATGTATGAAATTGGTCAATGTTTGGTGGTGAGAAGACCCATCTCACAATGGCCAAATTAGAAATAAGTCGATAACCCATCATTCTATCAATTGCTATGGCTGTCATTTGGGCATTGTTCTTCCAATAAGAACTCACTTCTGCTATCAGTGTCACCTGCTTATCATGATCAGGGCATAGTTTTGATATAACTTGTCCATATCTCTCCAAGACAGTGATCAAATGAGTGAAACTCTTAGATCCAATGTCAAGAAGTGTTTGCACAACCACTTCGATAGTCACTTCCAAACCATGAATTGGATATACACTCTCTTCTACCCATACAATTATTTCACGTGCACTTTGCCTTCCTTTCACCTTGTTGCTAAGTTCTGCAGAAAGTGCATGTTGTTCAGTTCTTTCTCTACCATCTTCAGCATTGTACTTGAAATTTGGACTGCCTTTGGGAGGAAGCAACTCTTCTAGAGCAGGCGCTTTCTCAATGCTCTATATAGACAAACATTATGAAGAAAATACATCAAAGAAAATAACATCACATCAACCACAATTAAAAGATGATGAACATTAAATTTTGTAATTTAAATTCCTTTCCCCAACTGAGCCTTGCATATTCTTATCTTCGTCTCTGAGGAGACAGGAAGATGAACTCAGCAATTCCTTTTAACTTATAACATAATACTTCATACTTCAACTATAGCTATGCTTTGTAAATTTCAGGAATCCTAAGCTGTGCAAGGCCAGAGATTCTGATCTCAAGCCCTATTAACAAGAATCCCTAGGTGCAAGCCGGCCTAACATAGCCAGCAACTCCTAAAACCCTGAGCTCAGCACAGTGAGCTGCTATACAATTTCAAATGACACAGAGGTAACATCTCCACCAAAATATGCTTGAAGTATTAAATCTTCTAAAGTATTAATTCTACCAATGGACCCACCCATATACTAAGTTTCTTCAATAATACCAATCAAAACCCAGACAATACCATTTAATATCTTTAAGTTTGAAAGGCACTGCAAGTATACAAGCATATATAGGATTTGTTTGCTGGGTTACAGCTCTGAACAGGATATAACTGACTGATATTCAGACATTCAAGTACATCTTTAAAATTTGACTGGATATATAACCCAGTGTCATAGTTATTGTCCTCCACATGAATTTTGATACACTTAAACCCAAAAATTGCAAGCCCCTCAACATTGTTATTTCACATCTGATACCATGAAAAACACACACACACACACAGACTCATGCAGAGAGATTGAGAACATGCGCCGTAAATAGCAGATAATTCAAAATATATGATAGCAATTTTAAGAAAAATACAAGCATACTTTTTTCTTTTGATAAGAAACTGAAAATATGCATTAAAAAGGATAACAATTACAAAGTACATCAGGAATTGTTAAGCAGCCATAAATTAACTATAAAGTGGACACTACAAAAGCAATAAGAAAAAATATAGGCATACTAGAAAAACTGAAATAAAAGAAGCTTGTAAATAATCAATCCATTACAAACCAATAATTTTTTTTTTCCTTTGGACACTGATAACAAAATTAAATAAGGTTAACCACACTAGCATATACCAAAATAAATATCCCATAGACAAAACTTAGTAAGGCTGACTAAACCTATCTTAATGATTTGGTAAAAAACAAGATATATGAGTCATGTGAATCTCAGGCTTTAGAAGTCATGTGCAAGAGGCACAAATGGCATAGGTCATTTGAAGGCATAGAAATAACAAAAGCCAGCTAAAATTTTAAGCCTAGACGAAGTGCTACAGGAATCTTTGTAACCTTCATTTGAATAACTATTCCTTCAAAATCCTAATATATTTGCCAAATCAGAACGTTAGAAATTAACTCTCAGGCCATGCTGAAAATGCATTCTGCATCTATTCAAGAAATCTCTAAATTGGGCTGTTATGATTTTCCAGCCATCAGCATGATTTATTACCTGCTTAACTTTGTCCCAGTAAGACAAACGAATTTCTCTTTCCAACACCTCTTGAACAAACACACGTTGTGGAGCCCATTTAGGGAGGTCCAAAACATAAGCCCATTCTTCCCAAGGCCAGATAAATTGAAAGTTTGATCTGCAAAGTCAGGAAGTAAGCACTGTGTAACAAAGTAATTAAAGTTCCATCTGAGTTATTGTAAGAGGATCAATCGTGCTATCAATAATTCCAGAGAGACACAATGTGAGGATCCAAATGTAGTTTCTATCCCACAGTAAAGATCTCTGAGTTTATTCAAACCCAGATCCCAAAGCAAATTCATGAATCTTCCAGGCTAGATAGAATCTACCATAAAATGATAACAATTCAAAATCCAAAATAAAATCCCAAGAAAAATGTTGCACGCATTCATAATCATAAAGGTTGAAAGCCCAGGCAAGACTCCTCTCCAGTGTACTGAATAATCAGTCCATTTATAAACAAACATGTGTTTTAGTGGGTTTTAACTGCTTCATTCTTATGAAAACAACAATTTTCTTTTTGTTGGAAAAAAAAGTTAAAAGTTAACAAAGAAGTAATGTTAACCCAGATATAATAATCACCTCAAATTTCTTCCTTAACATACCCACAACCAATACCCCCTCCACTCCACCTAAGCCAGATATAATAATCACCTCAAATTTCTCCTCCCTAGCACACTCAAAACCAATACCCCCTCCACTCCACCGCCACAAAAAATGATCGAAAACAGAGAAAGAATGAGAAATGGAAAAAATTGGGAGTTCATAAAGCAT
Organism: Trichilia minutiflora; assembly: GCA_035590515.1. Classification (NCBI taxonomy): domain Eukaryota; kingdom Viridiplantae; phylum Streptophyta; class Magnoliopsida; order Sapindales; family Meliaceae; genus Trichilia; species Trichilia minutiflora. Next base: position 1,489,196 of record JAVXUL010000008.1, on the reverse strand, counting down.
TAAGGGGTTAACCTAGACAAAGTTTGATTTATAAATTCTAGACTTACAGGTGGTGTGAAAACCAAAGAATGAACCGCATCCTGCACTCCATATCCAAATCAGCAATTTTCTCAAAAAGAGCACGAACAGCACCAGCAACAACAGGTGGGAAGGCCCCAGGAAGAGCCTAAGTATCAAATTTCATGGTCAGAAACTTTAAGCACCCATAGCAATTGCTTTCACAATATGAGATACACATGATTTAGTCAATATAATAGCTTCCACACTACCTTGCAGAGATCCATAATAACCAGTGTGTAATATATTGGCTTAAATGGTGGTTGAGGCAGCAAAAGCAACTACAAGGCAACAATGTAGACAAAACATTCTTAACTCAATTATTCTACCAAAATAAATAGATATGACTAAAATAAAGAAAGAAAATAGTACTGAAAGACAAAATCCATCCAGAGCATACTAAATCTATGGAATAGTCTTTTTATTCCTTTCTTTCTTTTATCCTTTTCTCTTTTCAAAGAGAAGTTAACTTGCAAATGATACTATTCTCCTTTTCAGATAATTAAAATATCACTTCATCCAAAACAAATAATTATAGAACACTTGAGAGCAGTCTTTGAGAATTATATTATAGCACTCATTTAACTCACCCCATTTTATCTGGAAATACCATTTCTTACCTAACACTCAAAAATAAAATACAAATTCAAAATACTTATATGTTTCTGCCTCAGAAATCAAATAAAATGCAATTTGGAGGATGGGGGCATTGAAATTTGGAGGGCAGTATCTTTAAAATTTCCAAAGTAGACGACAATTTCCTCTATTCAAAAAATTCAAGAAATTAATATTGTTACATTCTTCAGACAACTTAATAATGAATATTATTTCCACTATTCATAATAGCAAAATGAGTTCAACTTTTTTTTCCTGGCTATATCAAAAGGGTAATGAAATGCTACCTGAGAGAAAATTGTTTCTGCCATAAGATACTCGTACCGGAACGGAACAGGCAGGCTGACCATGTAAGAAGCACATTCCTTTCGACTAGCTTTCCATGAACCAAGAAACAGAAATAATAAAATTGACCAAAAGGCCCAAATCAAAAATTCAGACATGAGCAGGAAAGGGGAATGAGAAAAAAATAATATACAAAACACTCTAGTTTGCAACTAAAGCTAAAATAACTATAGACCTTTCATTTAGAAAGACCTAGTAAATGGAGCAAATAAGCCTAAATGAATGGAAGGAAAGGGGAAAAGGGAGGAAAGACATTCACTGCAGTTGCATATAGCAAGGATGCAAACGATGCACTCTTTAAATTAATTGCAATTCATATAAAACAATCTTCATTGTTATAAAAGAGTCATCTATCCAACCAATAAAAACAAAATATAGAGTGATTGAAATTGTAATTATAAGCATCAAAGGCATAAACGAACCAGCCATTAAAGAACAAAAGCACATCCAGTAAATATTCTTCCACAACAAAGCGATCTATAGGTTGCATATCCTGTCATCAAAACCAAAAAGCAAACCAAAAAATAATTTGTTTTCAGTCACTGGACAAATCACAATAAAAGTTAGCAAATTTGCATTTATTAGTGAGAATCTTACAACAGTCCAAAACATGCTCAAAATGTTAAAGACTCAATGGTGGAACATCATAATTAATAAATGTCTATAAGACGGACATTTTTACAATTTCTTCTGGTACAATAGTTGGAATTGCAACAGACATGACTCCCTCTTACCAAATCCTAGTGAAACAAGCATAACAATGAAAGAAAAGGCTTGAGATTCACATCCTTTTTATTTGTTTATTCCCAAAAAAGGAAACTAAATCCCCATGATGGATAATAGATTTGACTATCAAATTGCAAATGGCAGAGCCAATAAATAAGCTAAATAGGGCCAACAATATCTAAAACTAACTCATTATGACCATCACATTATTCATGGAAAATAGTTGTTCATACCAAAGTTACATGCATGTAATAGAGCGTAATTAATGAAAATTTAATTTAGTTTCCATCTAAAATGAAACAGACTAGTACAGAGTTTAACTTTTACCCTGATTACGAAATAATCTTCAACTTACTACGTGCACTTTCCCTTCCAAAGATCTTTTCACCCATACTAAGACCCACACAAGCTTTGACAGGGAAGCCCAACTAGACCCATTCGTATGAAGGTAACGATGTGAGCAAAAGGATAAAGAGGAAGCCAAAGAAGTTCATTTCTACCAAAAGGATATTTTAATAATTGTGTGGTCACACCTTTTAAGTTTTTAAATCATGAGGGCATCATAGATAGTGACAAATTTAATGAAGCTTTGTTCTCTCTCCCTACCCAAAAGCCCAAAGAAGGTGGCTTAAGAAGCTCACAGTGATAAGTTCAGGAGAAGAATTCACAAAGTCACGAAGAATCTAGGTCATGATTCCAAAGATTCATACTGAAGGAAAAAATATGTTGTACAATATAACAGGATTAAGAACTTAAATGTTTACTACCTCGCTTTTACTGGCTGGAAATATATTAAGCCTGCGTATTCTCTGAGGATACTTTAACTCTGCTTCATGCTTTTGTTTACCATATGTTATCCCAGAAAGTGTTGAAGGCAGATCAGGTTGCTCAGGACAGCTTATGGGGCCGAAGTTGTGAGATTTTCCAGAAACCAGCTGAGCTTCAAACGAAAGGTGGGGCCTAGGAACTAGCAAGTGAAAGTGCAGAAAACAAGATCAAGCAACGAAATTAAAACTGATAAAAAAAGAGTAAGTAAGAGAAAAACTCATATGTCATCACATGATTTAACCAAAAATTAAAATGTTAACAGAAAGAATGTATAAATAGATCAATCAACCACAATTTAAAAAAAAAATTAAAAATTTGATCATATTATACAAGGAATTCAATTACAGTTATCAGTTAAGTCTACTTCTTCACATCCACCGTGCAATGCAAGCAGTTATTGATAGACAAAAAAATCATGGTATGCATTTTCATATACTAGCCAGACCTTTACGTCTATCTAGTGAAGATCATGTTCATCTGGTACAGTAGTAGGTAAACTTGAAAGGTAAAGAGAAATAACTTTGGGATTTGTTGATCTATTACATGATGAATTAAGAAAAATAAAATGAATGCATCTCAAAAGTAGTGTTACCACTATCAAGCTTCCATCCATTGCTTGATAGAGCTTGTATCCGATCCCACAAATCCTCTAAAAAATCCTGAAGCAAAAAAAAAGTTAATAGAAAAGAGGCATAACCCAATTGAATCAAGAATCAAAGAAATTGTTTGTATTAAATAACCATAGCCAGAGCATTTATAGAAGAACATAATAATCTAAAATAAAAAATATTGGATAAAAGAAAGGAGCCAAATTATTGCCGTTTATGCATTCTCCATTTGGTGATGCCAAATCACAGCTTTAGAATTCTTGGAAATGTTATAACTGCCAGATTTTTATGAAAGACACCTTTAAACCACAAAAGGATTGAAATAATGAATTTAAGATAAGTATTTATCTTTCAGCCTCATTTTCATGAAATTGTGTGGAAATCTCCACAACCCAAATTCTCAAAGCCCCCAAAAGCATATAATTATCGTATCCGTAATATAGGTAGTATTACACACTTCCAGTGCTCCTCTACAGGCCCAAATAATGCTATAATGCAGCTATTCAGTGCATACAAAAACATGAATATGTACGCTAATCATAAAAAATTCTTTCTATCGGCGTCCAGTACTGAAGGTAAAAAGGGCACAATATCTGGATTGTTAAGATCACAAGACACATGACTCTGTAGATACATATCCCGATCATTCCTTTCCTTGGGTATTAGGAACGAGAAAAATAATGTCTTTTTACATATATAGTATAAAAAACTGAAATTATGTACTGAAAAAGTAGAAGAACTACTAAGTGGATCAGGAATCAACAAAGCAACCAAAATAGATCCTCAAGGGGGAAATCTAAAAGAAAAGAACTTTGCTTAAATGTAAGAGCAAATACAACCAGAAAGGAAGCCTTGGAAGAACAATGAAAATCTGCAGCTGCTCAAATATTGTGGAAAAATAAAATAAAATAAAAGCAATTAGGTTCATAAAAAGCATACCTTTTCAACAAGACCTTTCCCATCCTCATCCTCATCCTCAAAGAAAGATAAACCAGTGTCAGAAGCATGCCTTCTGATGCTTAAATAGGCTTCCAAACCAGCCATGACTCTCTCAATTTCCTCCGGAACTTGCTGCACGTATATGTATTTTGTTAGCAAACCAAAACAATAAAGTTAAAATCCAATGCATTTAAAGTGAGGACCACACAGCACATACACAATGCAAGTCTTGAGTTGACTGAAAACAAACGATAAACATAAGCCATGCCAACCATGAACTTTGATTCCCTTGCAATCTAAAAAATTAATGCAACCTAAGCTTTACACAATATGCAAAAATTTAGAAGAAAAAAAAGGCGGAAAGATAACACATGCAGAGAGAAAAATAGCATCCAACAAATGAAAAATCAATTGAACAGACCATGCAAGAGAGATCCGTGAACAAGCAACCATGTAGCTAATTCAGCAAACCATCTATTAACCATCAAAGTGACCATTACCTCCACGAGTTCTGCTCCTCCCCACGGAAGACAAGACAAAATGCAAGTTACATAGAAATCAGCACGTGCTTGCCAAGAAGGATTTCCTTTCTCCTCATCCACGATTGTAGCAGCTGATGATAGTAATGTTTCAAAGACAACTACCAGAGAACCAGGCTGAAGAACTTTACTGCACATCTAAAGGCCCAAAAAAAGAAAATTTTGAAAATTTTACTACGTAATTCGAAATTTAAAGAACATAATTGAGTAAACCACTGCTAGCAACCAGCTCAATAAAAAATGGAAAAAAGATACATAATCAACTCTTAGACTCTTGGTCCCACACGTATGACCTGAAAGAAATGGATCTACGTATGCATGAAAACTCCCCAACTTCATCTATAAACTTCCTTCCATATATTCTTAATGTGTTTGAGTACCTAAACACACAAAATATTCCACCTCGACAAGGTGATTTCAGCATCATATCAGAGGCCTAAATGCAAGCCCCATCGTCACACTAACCGACATCCAAAAAGCACACTTTACAAGACATGAATACATCATAAGTACATCAATAAAGGAATGGTACCACCACATGTTATATACAAGCAGATATTTCATGCCTTCTAGTCTGTAATATCTTCAAGAAATATTCTCTATTCATGCCCTACCTTATTACTTGGAGGATTAAAGGATTTAATATAGACCCTAATAGCTAAAAGGGGCAGAATGAGGTATTTTGGCACAGACAAAGCACGTCAAACATAGTTAAAACCCAAGATAAGAACTCCCGGATATGTGAACTATAACCAATTGTTTGGTTGCTAGTTAACCATGTCAAATATAACATAATAGATAATCTCATTCCCTAATGTCTTTTGTCCTCTATAAATTCTGATTTAGTGACAAAATCAGAAAAAAACTCCAGTTCTTTTCCATTTATAGCCAACCATTACATCATACAAAACAGATCTAAGAACCAAATAAGATCAAGATCATACATACCATAACAGTCAAAAATCGCATCAAAATGCGAACCCAGTCACAGTCTCCAGAATCTAAGGCATCCTGTAAGATTCAAAACTGAGATTGAGACAGAGATATAGAAATACGAGAACAATAATTTATTTAAAAAATTGAAAGGGTATACCAACAAATCAAACATTGTTAATTTTGTGCATACTTCTAAGATAGGCTCAAGAAAGACTTCGTGCCTATTTGGCTGAGCTTTTTTTCAGCTTATTTTCTCCTTACAAAGAGAAACTCAGCCAAACATCAATTTTCATAAGCTCTTAAAAAAATAAGTAGCTTTTTTTTTAATGTGTATATACAAACAAATAAGCTCTAATAAAAAAGCTATAAAAAGGAGTTTTTACTTCTCTTTTTTTTTTGTAAACTCTAGTTTTTTAGAATATTATAAATTTTTTAAGTTATTTTTACCCTTTAACCAAAAGTAAAGCTTATTTAAATCATTTTGCCAAATAAATTATTCACAAAAAATAGTAAATAAAAAAAATTTTATAAAATATTTATCAAACAATTTCATCTTAAATTTTTAAGCTCTTATTTTATACAAGACTTATTTTCAGCTTTTAAGCTAAAAAAAAGCCCTGCCAAACAGGCTCTTCATATCAGCTCAGAAATTATGACTTGACAAACAAATAGACACATATTTAATCGTAACTGAAATGCACCGCAAATCGTTTCTCTAAATTCCCACCTCTTATGTAGGCTTATAGATATCCCAATCTGGTACCTCACAGCACCAGAGATAAAGCCTAGTTTCTAATTTTTATAACAGCTCCCAGCTTAAAACATTAATTTAATGCTAGCACCCAAACTCTGTGAGGATATATATCCATACGCCTTCCCAGGATGTCATCATTCAACCAGGTCACTACAATGGACTCACTAAATCATATGTATCGTTCAAGCTCAAGCACAAACACCTTTATACCTCGGACACTGATTTCATCTGACCATATTCAAAAAATTCTTCACATATTGTGGAATCATTACCCTTATAACGTTCAGTTCCCAAATTGGCAAATTCAGTGAGCCTCTAAGCATAAAATAGTACTATTAAAGGAGAACAAGCTTATTTAAAGAATATATCTGGTGCAACTTACACAACGTGCCCTAGCATCAATTATGAAAATAAAGGAGACCCAAGAATGAACAATGAAGATATAACGCCAATATCATTACATGTAGTTCAATACTTTACTCCCCATGCCCTGGTACTGACTACGATAAATGTGACAGAAGAAAAACAATGTGACATAGAATCAAATATTGTTCATGTTTGCTCTTGATCTGACATTTCAAATTGAATGCATACTTTTAGACAATAACCATATCATTCTTTAGGCTGACTCACCTGAAAATTAGTTTGAGTATTCTCCACTAGTTTTTTGACAAAGTCCTCATTTTCCAAGTTCAACAAGCCAATCTGAGAGAGAGAGAGAGAGGTGAGAAACAGCAAGAAATGTAAACAACTATGCAGAAATGTTTCTTGTAAAACTATACAATCCAAGAAACTAAAAACAGCTTACACCACATGACTGAAGAATCAAACTAGTCAACCATCAAAAACATACACAGAAAATCCTAAGGCTATCAGTGTTTTTAAGTACATCATTGCAAAATGGCTAATTAACAAACTTCACAGGCTGCGACTGCTTCTCTCTTTGTTTTTACAGGAAATGAAAAAAATAACCAGACTGTAAGGAAAATAAAGAGTCTCCTACACTAAGGAATCTTTAAACAGCATCTTTTATCTCTCGATCACAACACAACATGCCTGCAACATCAACATTCTGACTGAAAGAGCTGAAAAGCAACCCATAAACAATTTGTGATTATTCAGTATATTTTTTCTTTTCTGTGTGAAAATGTAAATGTGTTTACATTTTGAGAAAAAGCAGAAATGTCTGGTTATTAATAATTCTGAGAAAACAGTGAAAAGGTATGCAACCACATAAGCTCAAGATCCACCTATTTTCTACTGATGTGGGATCGTGACCATAGGAAACCTAGACTCATATGCAACCACAGAAAACTGTACTTAATTGGATAGTTGATGCACTACCATACTAGTTGACACAAGTACATATAAATGCAAACTTCTCCAAATATACGGACATACACAAAGCAATAATGTTAACCACCCCAGCACTCCCGATTTAAACCTGACTATGTATTGGCAATAGAAATAGAAATAAACATAGGTAAGCATGTGTCCAAAAAGCACATCTTCATTTGGCCAGAAACGATAGAGATAACACAGTAAAACGATAATGAGACCGAAAGGGATGATTTAAAATAGCTTACCAATGTCCCATACAAAGGAATCTTGTGTGGAATTTGTTCAGCACATTGGAGAATGAACTGCTCAGGATGAAAAGAAAAACAAATAACCTCAGCATATGCATAATTTCAGAACCACCTAACTATGGAAAATACAATAAACATTAAACTAACATTTTTTACATTAAACAAACAGAAAATACTGCCATATACATGACAAATATTCCAATATTTAACATCACAACCTACGAATTCTCTTCTAATATCCCCTTAAATTGCTGTCATAGAAATCAAATGAAAAACTAAAATGTCGGAGTTACGTGCCAAGAGAACCGTTCAATTGAATTTACTTCGTTTTTAAATTTTCTAAACTACAACAAATGGAACACATTAATTTAATAACTAAAAACAAAGAAAATGAAAAAAATTACTTGTAAAACATCGTCAGCAGAGTGTTCAAGCTCCCGCCGAATTACGCCGAAGCAAGTTTCCTGCAAGTCCAGAAACGAGAATAACCTTCCGCAAATGAAAGCAACAAAAAACAACCTAGGGTTTGAACCCAGAAGTAACAACCAAATGCGAAACATATAGCAAGAGTGACCGCAAGAGAACGATACGGACAATGTGATCCTTGAAGTCGGCAGAGGAGCCGTACTCGGGACACTTCTCGCCAATTCGTAGAAGAAGATTCTTCCAACTACTCATTTCTTTCTCTCCCTGTTCTTGTTTTCTCGGAAAGAGGTTTTTGAAAAAGAGCAAAGCTGAATCAGAGAAGAAGAAGTGAACTCCTGGGGAAGGAGAGAATGAGAGAGAAGGAAAGAGGGAATTACGGAGAGATTTGCAGGGTTTAATGGAAAAAAGGGTTCAACTTGAACCCTAGCGAAGCAGGTCCGGCCGGGTCGGAATCGATGAACCTAAATGCAATTATCTAACACTACAGGAATTAATTTGATAATAACCCATGTTTAAAATGATATCTGGATTCTCTACTTTGAGTAATTTTATAAGTTAGGAGATACTTCATTCATTTGCAACAAGTAGGTCCTAATATTATTGACACGAAAATACCCTTAATGTTAGCTTGCCAACCCGTGTACGGTGATGCCAGAATTCAATATTATAAGAGCAATATGATCAATTTGATATGATAGGAGACTTATATTCGAAAAAAAAAAACTTACGAACAGTGGTATTAAAAAAATACAAAATTTTGTACGCAAGAAACCTCGTGAAAACCTGATGATAAGATTTAATGTCGTAGTTATTTAATATTTATTCCTGATTCAGTAAATTATAATTTTTATATATATAAAAAAATTTAATTATAAAAAAAATATATATTATTTTAAATGTGTATTTGACATAATTTTTTAAATGTTTTTTATTATTATTTTATTAAAAATTATATCAACTTAATAAAAAAAATTATATTTAAATTATACAAAAAAACTTTTTTAAAAACTAATAAAAATAAATTTTTTTTTCTCTTCACATTAAATATATACATAATATTTATTTTATTTTAAAAATATTTTTTATATAAATAATATTTATTTTATTTCAAAAATATTATTCCTAACTCTTTTTTTTAAATGTCTTGATTTAATCAAATCAAATACTTTTTATGATAGTTTTAATAAAAAAAAATTTATTTTATCTCTTATCTCTTATGTCAAACAATTTTTTAAAAAAAATTATTTTAATTTTAAAATCTTTTTTTTTAAAAAAAAAACAAAATCAATTTTTAAATCCTTAAAAAATATCCCGAACGTACTCCAAAACACCACAATCCACAATGAACAAGTGTTTGATCGATATTCCTAAACCCTAATCTCTACCTAACATTATTTAACTTACAAATATAAATATCATTATGTATGATATAGAATAATACGATATTTTTATAAAATTATCACAAATTTTATATTATTATTTTTATTCTATTAATAATATTATATCACTATAATTTATATAAATAATTTAATTTTGAATATTTTTATTGCATAATTTAGTGTGCGTGTTTTCAATTTTATCTAAATCTAACTACATGCATACCTTCTGAATTTAAAAACATATTATTATTTTGTTTAACAAACACTAAATATAATTTAATTTCAATCAATTA
>JAVXUL010000008.1:1465796-1479062 GCA_035590515.1 Trichilia minutiflora | reverse complement strand
CTGGTGTCGTATTGGTTTTCTTTTCTTTAATGAGACTTGTAAAATTTATGATCTAAATTGTAATACTTATTTATGTTTTTGTGGGACAAATGGATCCCGTACATTTTATTGAAATGAAGGTTTTACCTTCTGTGTGCACACAACTAAATTTACATATATTTTGAAATGTTGTGGATTGTTATCTATGTATTTATACTTGGAGTTTGGGTGTTAAGTTGAATTGCTATTGGAAATGTTTTTGAAAGCAGATTTTCATGTATGCCTTACAGGCCTACAGGTTGTATTCAGTGAGGTTGAGTACACCCTGGAGGTCTGTGGCGTCTGTCACAGGTGGACCCCACGGTTTGGGGTGTGACACATATAGTGAGCAAACAAATAATTTCATAGAATATCTAATGGGAAAAAAAAAGTTGGAAAAAGTGCATGAATGTACCTCCCATGGACGATCTGATGAATGAAATTGGTCAATGTTTGGTGGTGAGAAGACCCATTCCACAATGGCCAAATTAGAAATAAGCCGATAACCCATCATTCTATCAATTGCTATGGCTGTCATTTGGGCATTGTTCTTCCAATAAGAACTCACTTCTGCAATCAGCATCACCTGCTTGTCATGATCAGGACATAGTTTTGATATGACTTGCCCATATCTCTCCAAGACAGTGATCAAATGAGTGAAACTCTTAGATCCAATATCAAGAAGAGTTTGCACAACCACTTCAACAGTGACTTCCAAACCATGAACTGGATATACACTGTCTTCTACCCATACAAGTATTTCGCGTGCACTTTGCCGTCCTTTCACCTTGTTACTAAGTTCTGCAGAAAGTGCATGACGATTAGTTCTCTCTCTACCATCTTCAGCATTGTACTTGAAGTTTGGACTGCCTTTGGGAGGAAGCAACTCTTCTAGAGCAGGTGCATCCTCAATACTCTATATAGACAAACATTATGAAGGAAATACATCAAAGAAAATAACATCACATCAACCACAATTAAAAGAATGATGAACATTATCCTTTCCCCAACTGAACCCCGCATCTTCTTATGTTCATCTTGGAGGAGGCAGGAAGATGAACTCAACAATTTCCTATAACTTATAACCCAGATAATACTTCATATTTCAACAATAGATACACCTGTAAATTTCAGGAATCTAAGCTGTGCAGGGCCTGGGAGCCTGATCTCTGGCTTAGTTATTAACAAGAGTCCCCAGCCACAAGCCAGCCTAGCATAGTTAGCCAGCAACTCCTAAAGTCCTGAGCTCAGCACAGTGAGTCCAAGACAATTTCAAATTACACAGAGATAATTGGTAACATCTCCACTAAAATATGCTTAAATTATTAAATCTTCTAAAATTTTAATATTAACGATGAACCCATGTAAATACTAAGTTAGTTTCTTCAATAATACCAATCAAGACCCAGACAACACCTTTTAATATCTTTAAGCTTCAAAGGAACTGAAAATATAAGCATAAGTAGGATTTGTTGATTTGTTGGGTTACAGCTCTGAACAGGATACAACTGACTGATTTTCAGTCATTCAAAAAATTCAATACATCTGCAAATTTGATTGGTAATATAACCCAGTGTCATAGTCATTGTCCTCCACAAGAATTTTGATACTCTCTAACCCAAAAACTGCGAGCCCCTCAACATTGTTATTTCACATCTAACACCATGAAACACACACACCTACTTGCAGAGAGATTGAGAACATGTACTGCAGATAACAGATAAATCAGAATATATGATAGCATTTTTAAGAAAATACAAGCACACCTTTTTCTTTTGATAAGAAACTGAAACTATGCAATAAAAAGGAGAAGAATTACAAAGTACATCAGGGATCGACAAAGCAGCCATAAAATAACTGTAAAGTAGGGAACCTTAGACACTACAAAAGCAATATGAAAAATAGAGTCATACTAGAACTGAAATAAAAAGAAGCTTGCGAATAATCAATCCATCACAAATCAATAATTTTATTTCTTTGAGAAATGATAAAAAAGCTAAAGAAGGTTAACCACACTAGCATATACCAAAATAAATATCCCATGTACAAAACTTAATAAGGTTGATTAAACCCATCTTAATGATTTGGTAAAAAGATGAAATATCAGTCACATGAATCTTAGGCTTAAGGAGCCATGGTGGGAGAGGCACAAATGGTATGGCCCATTAGAAGGCATAAACCCAGCTAAAATTTTAATCCTTGAAGAAGTACTATAGGAATCTTTGTAACCTCAATTTGGATAACAATTCCTTCATAATCCTAATATATTTTCCAAAGCAGAACATTAGAAATCAACTCTCAGGCCATTGCTTAAAATGCATTCTGTATCTATTCAGGAAATCTCTAGATTGGAATGTTATGATTTTCCCAGCCTTCAGCACGATTTATTACCTGCTTAACTTTGTCCCAGTAAGATAGACGAACTTCTCTTTCAAACACCTCTTGAACAAACACGCGTTGTGGAGCCCAATTAGGGAGGTCCAAAACATAAGCCCATTCTTCCCAAGGCCAGATAAATTGAAAGTTCGATCTGCAAAGTCAGGAAGGAATCACTATGTAACAAAGCAACTAAAGTTCCATCCAAGTTTATTGTAAGAGGATCAATCATGCAATCAATAATTTCAGACAGACAAACAATGTGAGGATCCAAATGTAGTTTCTTCCCCCACCCACCCACAGGCAGAGGGAAAGTTCTCTGAGTTTATTTCAAATCCAGATCCCAACAGCAAATTCATGAATCTTCCAGGCTAGACAGAATCTACCATAAAATGGCAACAATTCAAAATCCAAAATAAAATTCTAAGAAAAATGTTGCATAAAATACTAATCATAAAGGAAGAATGCCCGGACAAGGCTGCTCTCGAGTGCATTGAATAATCAGTCCATTTATTTTTAAAAAAAAAATTGTTTTAGTGGTTTTAACTGCTTCATTCTTATGAAAATAATTTTCTTTCTGTTGGAAAAAAGAGTTAAATGTTAACATAGAAATAAATATTAACCTAGATATAATAATAGCCTCAAATTTCTTCCCTAACAAACCCACAACCAATACCCCCTCCCTTCTGCTGCCAAAAAGAAAAGATCAAAACACAAAAAGAATGAGCACTGGAAAAAAAATTGTGAGTCAGTAAAGCATTAAAGGATTAACCTAGACAAATTTTGATTTACAAATTCCAGACTTACAGGTGGTTTGAAAACCAAAGAATGAACCGTGTCCTGCACTCCATATCCAAATCAGCAATTTTCTCAAAAAGAGCACGAACAGCACCGGCAACAACAGATGGGAAGGCCCCAGGAAGAGCCTAAGTATCAAACTTCCTGGTCAGAAACTTTAAGTGACCCATAGCAATTGCTTTCACAATGCAAAGGATAAGGACATGATTTAGAAAATATAATAGCTTCCACACTACCTTACAGAGATCCATAATAACCAGCGTGTAATATATTGGCCTGAATGGTGGTTGAGGAAGCAAAAGCAACTACAAAGCAACAATGTAGACAAGCCATTCTTAACTCAATTATTCTACCAAAATAAATAGACATGACTAAAATAAATAAAGAAAATAATAGTTATAGACAAAATCCATCCAGAGCATACTAAACGTAATGTTCTGGAATCTATGGAAATCTATGGAATAGTCATTTATTTATTTATTTATTTTTTCCTTTTCTCTTTTCAAAGAGAACTAAACTTGCAAATGCTATTATTCTCCTTTTCAGACAATTAAAATACGGCCTCATCTAAAACCAATAATTTAATAGAACACCTGAATGGTGTTTGAGAATTATATTGTAGCACTCAATTACATCACCACCTTTTATTTGGAAATACCATTTCTTATCTAGCACTCCAAAATGAAAATACAAATTCAAAATACTTACATATTTCTATCTCAGAAATCAAATAAAATGGAATTTGGGGGATGGGGGTATTGAAATTATGGAAGGGCAGTATCTTTAAAATTTCCAAAATAGAAGACAATTTCCTCTATGCAAAAAATTCAAGAACTTAATATTGTTACATTCTTCACAGACAACTTCATAACGGATTAGATTTCCACTATTCATAACAGCAAAATGAGTCCAACTTTTTTTATTTTTTGGCTATCCAAAAAGGGTGATAAAATGCTACCTGAGAGAAAATTGTTTCTGCCATAAGATACTCGTACCGGAAAGGAACAGGCAGGCTGACCATGTAAGAAGCACATTCCTTTCGACTAGCTTTGCATGAATCAAGAAACAGAAATAATAAAATTGTCCAAAATGCCCATATCAAAAATTCAGACATGAACAGGAAAGTGGCATAAGCAAAATATAATATGCAAAACACTAGTTTGCCACTAAACGTAAAATAACTATAGACCTTATATGCAAAAGTCCTTATAAATGGAGCAAATAAGCATAAGTGACCAGGAAGGAAACGAGGAAAAGGGAGGAAGACACTCATTGCAATTGGATATAGCAAAGATGCAATGTTTCTGATTCGATGCACTCTTTAAATTAATTGTTATTCATATAAAACCAATCTTCCTTGTTATAAAAGAATCATCTATCCAACCAATAAAAACAAAGTATAGAGTGAAAGAAATTGTAGTAAACAGTGTCAAGGCATAAACGAACCAGCCATTGAAGAACAAAAGCACATCCAGCAAATATTCTTCCACAACAAAGCGATCAATAGGTTGCATATCCTGTCATCAAAACCAAAAGGCAAAACAAAAAATAATTTGTTTTCAGTTATTGGACAAATCACAATAAACGTTAGCAACTTTGCATTTATTAATGAGAATTTCACAACAGTCCAAACATGCTGAAATTGTTAAAGACTCAAAGATGCAACATCATAATTAATAAATGTTCTATAAGACAGGTATCTTTACAATTTCTTTGGTTACAATAGTTGGAGTTGCAACAGATATGACTCCCTTGTTCCCAAATCCTAGTGAAAAAAGCACAATAATGAAAGACAAGGCTTAAGTTTCACATCCTTTCTATTCTATTTATTTATTCCCCCCAAAAGAAAACCAAATCCCATAATAGATAACAGATTTGACCATAAAATTGCAAATGGGAGAGCCACTAAATAAGCTAAATAGGCCCAAGAATATCTAAAGCTAACTCATTATAAACATCACATTTATTCATGGAAAATAGTTGTTCATACCAACGTTACATGCATATAACAGAGGCTAGTTAATGAAAAATTAATGCCGTTTCCATCCAAAATGAAACAGACTGGGACGAAGTTTAACTTGTACCCTCATTAAAAAATAGTCATAAACTTACGACATGTAATTTCCCTTCCAGAGACCATTTTCACCCATACTAAAGAACCACACAAGTTTTGACAGGGATGCCCAACTAGACACATCCATATGAAGGTACCAATGTAAGCAAAAGGATAAAGAGGAAGCAGTTCAGTTCTGCCAAAAGGACATCTTAATAATTGCACGTTCACACCTCAACAAGCTTATGTTATTAAATCATGAGGGTATCATAGATGGCAATAAATTTAATGAAGCTTTGTTCTCTTTCTCGCAATCCAAAGAGCCCAAAGGAGGTGGCATAAGAAGCTCACAGCAATAACTTCAGTAGAAGTAGTCACAAAATCACAAAGAATAACTTCAGCTGAAGCAGTCACAAAATCACAAAGAATCTATGTCATAACACAAAAGATTCATAATGAAGGAAAAAATATATGGTCCACCTATACAAGAGGATTGAAATCTTAAATGTTTACTACCTCACTTTTACTGGCAGGAAATATATTAAGCCTGCGTATCCTCTGAGGATACTTTAACTCTGCTTCATGCTTTTGTTTACCATATGTTATCCCAGAAAGTGTTGAAGGCGGATCAGGTTGCTCAGGACAGCTTACAGGACCAATATTGTGAGATTTTCCAGAAACCAGCTGAGTTTCAAATGCAAGGTGGGGCCTAGGAACTAGCAAGTGAAAGTGCAGAACACAAGATCAAGCAATGAAATTAAAACTGATAAAAATTAAACTGTGAATAGAAAGAATGTATGAATAGATCAATCAAACAAATTAAAAATTTTATCAATATTATAAAAGTCTTCAATTAATGTCTCAGTTAAGTATTGAAGGAATTAAGAAAAAAATGAATGCATATCAAAGGTAGTGTTACCACTATCAAGCTTCCATCCATTGCTTGATAGAGCTTGTATGCGATCCCACAAATCCTCTAAAAAATCCTGAAAGGACGAAAAAAGTTAATAGAAAAAAAGCATAACCAATTGAATCAAGAATTAAAGAAATTGTTTATATAAAATAACCATAGCCAGAGCATTATAGAAGAACATAATAATCTAAAATAAAAAATATTGGGTAAAACAAAGGAGACACATTATTGTCACACATGCATACTCCATTTTTTTCTTTTTTCTTTTTGTAACCCGAAACCTCCCATACTCAGCCATCACTAGGGCGTTCAGCCACACACGGGGATAGGTACCCACTCCTGCGGAGCCCGTGACCGTAGATCACATGGCCCTACCCTTAACCATTAGGCGCATGTGCAGGGACCACCCGTAGTAGTACTAAGCACAGGAATAAACCGGAGCCTCCACCTTGACGAGTCAGTCGGGATGTATATCGTGACGATTCGAACCTAGGACGCAAACCACAACATCCCAGGACCTTACCACCGCGACCACCCAATCTGGTGTATGCATCCTCCATTTGCTGATGCCAAATCACAGCTTTAAAATTCTTGGAAACAAGTCCTCTAGTTTCTCAACAAATTCTCACAAGGGCAGGACTGTATTTTAGCAAATAACTGTTAGATTTTAGGGAAGAACCCACTTTAAACTACAAAAGGGTTGAAATAATGAATGTAAGATTAAGTATTTATCTTTCAAACTCATTTTAATGAAATTGTGAGGAAATAATCATAATCCAATTTTCAAAGCCACCAAAAGCATATATAATTATCGTATCCATAACATATGGAGTATTATGCAATTCCAGTGCTCCTCTACACAGTTTTAGCAGGCACAGATAATGCTATAATGTTGTTATTCAGTATATACAAAAACATGAATATGTATGCTAATTAACAAAAAGTTCTTTCTAGGGACATCCAGTACTGAAGGAAAAAGGAACACAATATTTGGAATGTTGAGAGCACAAGACACATGACTCTGTAGATACATATCGATTGTTCCTTTCCTCAGGCTCAAAATTGGAAAAAGCACAATAATGTCTCATATACATACATACATACATATATATATATAGTGTTGAAGTAGAAGAATTACCAACAAAGCAACAAAGTAACCAACCAAAAAATATCCTCAAGAGGGAAATCAAAAAGAAAAGAATGTTTCTTAAACATAAGAGCAAACACAAACACAAAGGAAGCACACTTGGAACAACAATGAAAACCTACAGCTGCTCAAACATCGTGGAAAAAAAATAAAAGCAATTATGTTCATAGAAAGCATACCTTTTCAACAAGACCTTTTCCAGACTCCTCCTCCTCCTCCTCAAAGAAAGATAAACCAGTGTCAGAGGCATGCCTTCTGATGCTCAAATAGGCTTCCAAACCAGCCATGACTCTCTCAATTTCCTCCGGAACTTGCTGTACGTATATGCATTTTGTTGGCAAACCAAAACAGTAAAGTTTATCCAATGCATTTAAAGTGTGGACCACACAACACAAACACAATACAAGTCCTGAATTTATTGAAAACAAAGGTTAAAATCATAAGCCATAAAACCCACCAACTTTGATTCCCTCACAATCTAAATGATTAATGCAACCTAAGCTTTATACATTATGCAAAAAAAATTTTAGAAAGAAAAAGGTGAAAAGATAACACATGCAAGAGAAAAATAGCATCCAACAACTACAGAATCAATTGGATGGACCATGCAACAGAGATCATTGAACAAGCAACCATGCACGTAATTCAATAAACCATCTATTAAGCATGAAAGAGATCATTACCTCCATGAGTTCCGCTCCTCCCCATGGGAGACAAGACAAAATGCAAGTTACATAGAAATCAGCACGTGCTTGCCAAGAAGGATTTCCTTTCTCCTCATCCACGGTTGTGGCAGCTGATGATAGTAATGTTTCAAAGATAACTACCAGAGAACCAGGCTGAAGAACTTTGCTGCACATCTATAGGCAAAAGAAGAAAGAAGAGGTTGAAAATTTTCCTACCTTATTAGAAATTTCAAGAAAATAATTAAATTTTTACTGTTAGCAACCAGATCAATAAAAAATGGAAAGACGATAGACAATCAATTCTCAAACTCTTGAGTCCCACACCTATGACCTGAAACAAAATTAAGAGTGTGCCTCCAAATTCATCTATAAACTTCCTGAATACGACGGTTTCCATATATTCTTAATGCATGAGAATACCTAAAGACAAAATATTCCACCTCGCCAAGGTGTTAACAAGTTTTGAGCACCATATCAGAGGCCTGAATGCAAGCCACATCTTCACACTACCCATGTCCAAAAAGCACACTTTACAATACTTGAATACATCACAAGTATGCCAATAAGGGAACAGTATCACCACATATTATATGCAAGTAGATATTTCGTGCCATTTTGTTTGCAATATCTTCAATAAATATTTCTCTATTCATGCCCTACCTTATTACTTGGAAGATTAAAGGATTTAACATAGACCATCACGGCTAAAAGGGGAACTATCAGGTATTTTGGCACAAACAAGGAACATCAAACATGGTTAAAATCCAAGATAACAGCTCATGGACATGTGAACGATAACCAATTGTCTGGTTGCTAATGAATCATGTCAAACATGACATAATAGAGTGTCTCATTCCCTAAAGTCTTATGTCTATAAATTTTGATTTAGATACAATACAAAGTCAGAAGAAAATTCAGATCTTTTCCATTTATAACCAATCATTACATTGTATAAAATAGATTAAATTACAAAATAAGATCAAGATCCTACATACCATAACAATAAAAAATCGCATCAAAATACGAACCCGATCACAGTTCCCATAATCTAAGGCATCCTGTAAGATTCAACACTGAGAGTGAGAGATCTAGGAAGAAAGTGAAGTATGAGAACAATAATTTTATTAAAATAATAATGAACAGAGCATTCCAATAAATCAAACATTAGTAATTTTGTGTCTAAGATAGGGTCAAGAAAGACTTCATATAAGCACAAAAGTCATGACTTGACAAAGTTAAGCACAAATGGACACATGTTTGATCACAGCCGCGATTCTCTATCCAGTACCACTCAGCATCAGAGAGAAAGCCTAGTTTCTAATTTTTATAACATCTCCCAGATTAAAGCATTAATTTAATACTAGCAGCCAAACTCTGTGAAAATATATATTCATATATCATTCCAGAATGTCATCATTTAACCAGGTCATTACAATGAACTGACTTCATTGTATTGTTCAAGCTCAAGCACAAACATCTTTAAACCTCAGTCACTGATTTCATCTGACTGTATTCAAAAGACTCTTAACATATTGGGAGTAGTACCCTTATAATGTTCAGTTCCCAAAATGCAAATCCAGTTAGCCTCTAAGCACAGCTATAGCAGTACTAAAGGAGAACAAGCTTATTTAAAGGAATATCCAGTGCAACTTACTCAATGTGTCCTAGCATTAATTATGAAAGTAAACAAGAACCAAGAATGAACAATGAAGATATATCATCAATATCATATGGTTCAATACTTTACTCACCATGCCCTGGCATTGCATATGATAGGTGTAACTGAAGAGAAACAATATGACATTGAATCAAATACTGTTCATGTTTGCTTTTTAATCTAATATTTCATATAGAAAGCATCCTTTAAGATAAAAGCCATATCATTCTTTAGACTTGCTCACCTGAAAATTAGTTTTAATATTTTCCACTAGTTTTTTGACAAAGTCCTCATTTTCCAAGTTCAACAAGCCAACCTGAGAGAGAGAGAGAGAGAGAGAGAGAGAGAGAGAAATACAATCCAAGAAACAAAAGGACAGTTTACACCACGACTGAAGAATCAAACTAGTCAACCATCAAAAAGCAAACATATAAAATCCTAAGGCTATCAATTTGCTTTTGTACATCATCGCAAAATAGCTAATTAACAACTTCAAAGGCTGCAACTGCTTCTCTCTTTGCTTTTACAGGAAATAAAAAAAATAACCAGACTGTAAGGAAAATAAAGAGTTTCCTACACTAAGGAATCTTTAAACAGCATCCTTTATCTCTCTATCACAACACAAAATGTCTGTGACATCAAAATTCTAGCTCACAGAGCTGGAAAGCAACCCACAGACTATTTGAGGTTATTTGGTATAATTTTTCCCTTTTCTGTGAAAAACACAAATGTATTTACATTTTGAGCAGAAGCACAAACGTCTAGTTATTAATAATTCTGAGAAAACAGTAAGAAGGTATGCAACCACATAAGTTCAAGATGCACCTATTTTCTACTGATGTGGTAACATGACCATAGGAAACCTAAACTCATATGCAACTACAGAAAACTTTACCTTACTGGATAGTTGATGTACTATCATACTAGTTGACACAAATACATATAAACGCAAATGCAAACTTCTCCAAAACGTATGGACAGACACAAAGCAACATGGTTAACCACCCCAACCCTCCCTATTTAAACCTGACTATGTCCTGACAATAGAAATAGAAATAATCATAGGTATGCATGTGTCCACAAAGCACATATCTCCATTGGTTGGCAAGGATAGAGATAACACGGTAAAATGAAAATGAGACCAAAAGGGATGACTTAGAATAGCTTACCAATGCCCCGTACAAAGGAATCTTGTGTGGAATTTGTTCAGCACATTGGAGAAGGAACTGCCAGAACGAAGAGAACAAGAAATAACCTCAGCATCTGCATGATTACAAAACCATCTAACAATGGAAAAGACAATTAACACTAAAGCAACATTTTTTTCATCTACATACACGAAAGAAAATGATAAACAAACAGAAACTACTGCCATATACATGAAAAATACTCCGATATTTAACACCACAAACTATGAATTCTCTTTTCATATCCGCTTACTCGCTGTCATAAATATCAAATGAAAAACTAAAACGTCGCAGTTACATGCCAATAGAACCTTTCAATTGAAATTAAGTTCGTTTTTAAATTTTATAAACTACCATAAATGAAACACATTAATTTTAAAAACTAAAAACTAAGAAAGTTAAAAAACATGAGATTACTTTCAAAACATCGCCAGCAGAGTGTTCGAGCTCCCGCCGAATTACGCCGAAGCAAGTTTCCTGCAACTTCGGAAACAAGAATCAACTTCCGCAAATGAAAGCATCGAAAAACAACCTAGGGTTTGAAAACAGAAATAACAACAAAATGCGAAACATATAGCAAGAATGAACGCAATAGAACGATACGGAAAATGTGATCTTTGAAGTCGGCGGAGGAGCCGTACTCGGGACACTTGTCGCCAATTCGTAGAAGAAGATCCTTCCAACTATTCATTTCTTTCTCTCTGTTCTTTCTTTTCGGAGAGAGTTTTGAAAGAGAGCAAAGCAGAATAAGTAAGAAGAGAGGGAGAACAGAGGGATTTGCCGGGTTTCTCGATAAAATGGGTTCAACTTGAACCCTAACGAAGCAGTTCCGGCCCGGTTGGAACCATAGGACTTAAATGTAAATTTCTCACACAACAGTGATTAATTTGATAATAACTATCTTAAGACAATGATATCTAGATCCCTACTTTAGTACTTTATATAATTCTATAAAGAAGTATATACTTTATTCAATTACGTTAAATTGGGTTCAACTTTATGCATGTACTTTTATTTGACTTCTTTATGCAGTCTATACTCAATTATACTCCATGATAGGATATATTTTAGAAATTATTCTTATTGTCGATTTTTAAATAAAAAATAATTTTTTATTTATATACTTAGTCTACTTCTTTTATTTTATTATGTATTTAAATAAAGTATATATATAAATTATTTAAATAATTTATTTAATTATTGAATAATATTTTTAAGCTATTCTTTAGATAAGTGATATTGAATAAACAATAATATTGCATAATAGATATATTGAATATCTTTTAGGAATATTATGAGTTAATATTAATAAAGATAATGATAAGAGTTATATTATTAGGATATTAGTATGCCTTAATAGTTAGAAAATTATTTTTCGAACATTATCAAATGACAATAAATCAATGAAAATGCATAAAGTTAATGATTTATTTTATGATTATACTAATGTGTTACACAATACTTTATCCTAAGACATCATGGTCGAATATGATATAAATATATATAATTTATATGATGTATAAGTATTGATTAATCTCGTATATTAAAGTCAATTTGATTATATATTATTTATATATAAAGATAAATGATGATCAAGATGGGTTCTATTGGCTTGACATATAGGATTGGACGTACCTACTAATTTTATTCGGATGAGTTACTAAACAAATATTGATATATATTTAAAACATAAATCTCTAACTAGAATAAATTAAAAGTCATATGAAAGAATTTGTGAAGATGAGTTTAGATATATTCATCAATAATTCGTAATTATATCAAGTTTATGATTTTGATATTCTATAGACCCTTATTTAATTAGGATTAGATAACGGATACATATTATCTACATTATATATACAATTAAAATAGCTTCAATGAAATATATTTTTATTGTAGTTTAAAAATTATAGTATATTTTTAGATATTAATTATAGTCATCAAATTTTCAAAGAATTCAAAGTTGAAGAGTTTAAAATAAATTTATGACTAGTTTATAGCGAACTTATATAGTTATACTGATAACTTATTATATTGAAGAATGTTTGAAGAAAATGAAATATTATCCATAGAGAGTTAATACTTTTCGAGATAATATAGATCGAATAATATATTGATAATTATTTAAAGTGTTAAAATATAATTTTAAAGTTAAATAGTTATATTTTAATTTAAAATTGATTTTATCATTTTATCTTTAATAGATATTTATCTAATTTTTTTGTATTTAAGAGTTAAGTAAATAAAGTTTTGGATAAATATTAAATCTAATCATTAAATTATTATTGATATTTATAAGATATATTATTATTTGAGTAGATCATCGAGGATTCAAGTATTTTGAATATAATTTTCATCAATCCCCTAGTTTTGGATTTGGTATAACCCTAAACTGTAAGTTAGTTTTACGTATATTTGATATATATATATT
>JAVXUL010000008.1:1421178-1451555 GCA_035590515.1 Trichilia minutiflora | reverse complement strand
TGCACAACTAAGCAACAAATGAATCAAATATAAACCCCTCTCCTCGGATTTCAGCTCTTTAAGCCATGGATAAGGTGATCCTAAACCAGGAGACATCATAGAGAAGAACTGAAAAGGAAATGATGAAGTTACAGAGGAAGATCCGTCATCTTGAAACATTGATAGGATTGAACAATAAAAAATAATTCAGCAGAATTAAGAAACAAGGACTGAATATAATGGCCAAAAGAAAGTCTTTGAAGCAAAAACAGGAGGAACTCAATGAAGAGAAAGTCTAGGCTTAGAAAGAAAGAAAGAATCAACCTTGCATGTAAATTGAACAAATATGAGAGAATGGTTAAGTACGCATATAGCATTCACAAGAGAAAACCAAAATCGAACCGGCAACACCAAGAGGTAAAAAGTTTTATCAAATATACCGGATCAAAGCATGTCAAATAAACGGGGCATCGATTAACAAAATAGCAATGAAATGAACAAAGATACAAAGCATCAATAAACAAAGCTCAGTGTTGGAGGGTAATACATACTTTACCAATTCAGATCAAACTAACACAGTAAAACAAAGCAGTATATAGCCAAACAAAAACTAGAACCTCAACTGAGCAAACAAATCGAGAACCAGAAACTCCTTGGTGGGTTTTGTAATCCAACGAAAATCCCCCAAGAAATCCAACAAAAGCTTGCTAGTTTGATTCTTTACCTTGTCCGTAACAAAAACACTTGTGGGTTTGCTGAGTTTCAGCCGCAGAATGATAAAGGGAGTCAAGTCGGTGAAACCTCAATTAAAACTCTGAATCCTGGTAATGGTTTTGAATAACTTTGTTCGTTGGTTACGTTGCCGACAATGAGTGAAAGGTCGTTTTGTCGTCCGTAATTTGTTGCCGTTCGCCTCATTAAGTGGAAAATGGAATTTGCAAGAAGCCGTGCCTCGTTTCTTTCGTTTGTAGTTTCACTTCTCTCTATCTCTACAAATTTTTTGTCTCTTCCTCTCTTTGTCTATTTAATATCAATGAACCAACCCTCATGATTCTAATATATTTTGTAAGCTACATTTTATTTAACGTTTTTATATGTACACCCCTTAGCTCCCATCCCTTGTTAACTAAATAGAAGTAAAAAAATTATTTAATATTAATAAAAAATTTTATAAGTTTTTATGTTCAAGTTGCTGAGATCTAATTCTTATATATGATTGTGTTATCTAATAATATTATTCACCCAAATAAGATAATTATTTTAAAAACTTTATTTTCAATGAAAAATACATTGAATAGGAATTAAATGTATTCTCTTTTTCTTATAATTTTATGAGTAATATTAGATATTTTAAAATTTATTTCAAAAAATATACCCTCAATAGTCAATAAGATGGTATTATAAGATGTGTAATAAAAATTTTTATAATTAAAAGAGGTTCAAAATTGTAGGATTTTTTGAAATATTTGTAAAATATGGGGTCTTATTGAGATTAACTCTTTACTTTTTTTTTGTATAGTGGCAATTTAATCGTATCTGTTTACTATTAATAAACTTACATTATTATTTTATACTTTTATATTTATATGAATACGATCTATTTATTAATCGTGTCAAGAATCCTCCATCTGAATACGATTCATTTATTAATTGTGTCATCTATTTATTAATCATGTCATTTATTTTTTAAATAGATAATATAATACAATATAGGTAGATCATTAATTTGATTTAATCTATTCAATCTATTTAATTAATCAATATAAAATTTAATATTTTTTTTTTGAAAACCCGAAAACTCCAACTGTCAGCCAACACCCCAGAATTTGTTTATCCCGGGATTTACCAAGGGGACCCAGGCCCCGATTACCCTTGGACAATATCATTGGAACGGGGCCCAGATCTAAACCGGAAGCGTCCGTGGTACCTTACGACAGGTAAGTACCCTACGACAAACGATACCAAACGATTAGAGAACATCGGAACCTGACCCCCTATAAAATTTAACTTATTTAACTATTTATTTATTTAATATAAAATAAATATCAGACATAAATAAATAAAATTACTATATTAAGTAATTATTTATTTAGATATAATTATTTATTTAAATATGATTATTCTATTAACTAATCGTATTTTAATCGTTTTTTTAACAAATAAATGAATTCAAAATATCAAATCCAAATTCGACATGATTATTAATCGTGTGATATGAATACGATCCGTTTATTATTCATATTAAAATTTTTTAATCTGAATCTATTTAATTATATTGAATTCGTATCAAATAATCATATCGTGATCCAAATTATCACCCCTATAAAAAACGTCCGCTTCAATATCTTTTGTCTTGACATTAGCTGGCCGAGGAATCAGCTAGCCTAAAAAGTTTTTTTTATTATTCCCAAACGTTGCAAAAATCCAAACAAGCCCTAACAAAGACAAACCATACCCTGAGTTTTGTTTCGTAGTGGGGTAAAGTTTTGAGCATTGCAAGGAAACTCCTCTTCAAAAGTGCTTCCAAAATTTGTTTCTGTTTTTGTCTCTCCAACCAATCCCTGTACAATCGATACTATATTCTACTATTAAAGACAAAGAGGCTAAGCTAAATTCCAAACGTTGATGGGATGGATGATACATTTGTCTCTATTTGTTGACTTCTAGGTGAGCATTATTTTAGAACTCATAACCCTAATTTCTTTTTTTAATTAAATTTTATTAATGATTGCAATTTAGGACACTAATTAAAAATTTTATATTTATTATTTATAATAATTTTTAATATTAAATATATTAATTAATAATAAATTTTAATATATTAAAAATATAATTTATTACATTAAAAAAATTTATCTGATGCTGTAAAAAATAGTTAGAATTTTTCTTAATTTTGTTTTTGATTTTGTGCCATGTCATCATATTGACATAAACAGATCCAGTAAAAAATGGACATGTCATCCGGAGTTTTTTTTTTTTACCCCTAAGCAATTAGATAACGACAATACTGGGAGACATTGTGTATGAAAGACAAAGCTTGATTGATCATCGTATAGTATAACAAGATAACACTAGATTTCCAATTACAAGATTACTTTTTATCAAAATAAAAACAAAATATTCTTTAAAAATTAATAATATTTTTTATTATAAAAATGTTAACAATCAAAATGAGTAATTAGTGATTTTGTTTTTATATACACACACATATATGAGATTAAGGTGACGGGAAATTTATTGAACATTTTACATCCTACTAAATATACAGTAATTTTTTAAAAAATTGGATAATAATTTTACAATATATGAATATTAATATTAATAAATAAATAAATAATTTTATTATAGCGAAATAGTAGTTGGATGTAATGGATCTTAAATCATACAACACAGCTGGCTATGAAACTTGGTTGGACTTGAACCATGTACTTAACAACCATACAACTTGTCTGCAACTTAAGAAGCAATCTACTACTTTTGTTGCTATGATTACTAAAATGCACAACAAATCACAATATTATTTATTTTATAAGAAACAAAATATTTAATATATTCCACTCTAATGATATCAAATAATATTAGTTGATTAATTCACAATTTCTACTCTATTTACAAGGCGTTACATAAATCCAAAAGTAGGTAATTAATAGGTTGAGATTTGGAAATAAAAGGAAAAGAAAAATTTTTGTCCATAATCCAAATATGCCAGCATAGCATCTAAGCTCGTTTTGTGTATATTCAATCATTTTGTGTTTATTCATTTAACCTTTTCCCCCTGCTTAAAACCCTATTAACTTTATCTAAATGTAAGCGCATTCCAGCCAGATTACCCCACCATTTTATTCTGATATTGTCATGTCTGCAACACATAAAACACGTGCTCTAAATGTTCACTTGCAGATGAATCAAAATTTTCAATCCCATTAGCAGATAAAAACTTTATTCCATAACTTGAATGGTAACTAATGTACACTACATACTGTCCTTACCTGGTTTTTGCTATTAATACATGCTTCACGTTTTGACACAAGAAAATCATGCAGCAAGAACGAAAATTCAGCATGTAGGAAATTGTGCTGCAGGAACCAAGCATTTTGGAACCAGTGTCAACATCACCTGCCAAAAATCAAACTTCAATTCAAACAAGCAGAGAAGCCAGGAAGCATCATCATTGGGACTGGGGCAGCTGCAACAACCAGAATGAGAATCTTCAATAAAATATAAACACGTCCAGATAAAGGAATGCGGGCTCGGGAGTGTGCAGAATCGAGACTGATTTCAAATGGTTCAAGATTTTTGCTAAGTTTGAAGGCATAGAATTGCTCTCTCTGGGACGGAAAAAATTACCAGCAGAAATATACCGTAAATATCAATCTGAATGATCAAAGAAGTTCTTCCAGACTACAGAGCAAAGAAGCTCATTTTTCCTCGGTCTTAGTTTTGAAATTTTTCTTTTAATTATCATAAACAAATTAACAAAGTGTTTCTTTTAATTATCATAAACAAATTAAAAAAGTGTGAGCTTACCTTTAATTAGATTGTCTTCTGAGCTGGGCAAGCGATTCCGCAATCTTAGCACCAATAAGAGCATTATTTTTCACAAGTGCAATGTCTTAAACATAATTAAGAAATTAATTTGAAAAATCAACTGCATTTACACTCTTAAGTAGCCATTCAAGAATAATAGAGAATGATTTGTATAACTCCATTTACATACAAATTATCAGAGTTGTGGTCCGCCACCGCATTAATTAAAATCAGAGAATTCAGCAGCCTGTACTGTATTAGAGAATAAAAACAAAAATTATGTGCATAAAATATCAAAAAAAAAATATTGTCTGGTAAAATCCAGAGAAAGGATACTTGAAGCAAGTGAACTTCCTCCAGTTAGTTCATTGACTCTTGCAAGCAAGAAAGGGGTCTCCGCATTTCCCGTTATGTTCTTATCCCTGAGAATTGAAAACATTTTAATGTAAACTAGAAGCAGTTATATAAAAAAGTAAATAAACAAATTCAAAAACAAACAAAGCACTTAAGATGTTTATAAAAGCAAAAACTAGTTCTGACCTGGCTTCTTTGAGGGCATTTTGTATAGCAGATTCAATTAAGCTTCCAGAAGTTGCATGTTCTCTTGGAATAGGAACAGCAATCAGGATTCCAGATCCAAGCTTCAGTTTCAGGTTTGCATCTACAATTGACCATAAATGGGAACAGAAATTACTTAAAAATTTATTTATTGAAATATATATATAATGAGCTGATCCTTTGACTTACCTATTAACCGAGCACAATCTTCTGGGTTATCAACACGACAAGGAACCTAAATTATTGTCAACAGTCAACAAAGGACTTCATTTACATATTTTCCAATCAAAATAAAGTATGCTATTGCTTAAAAACCTGTAAATACAACCTTATATCTAAATTCAGATGATTTTCTAATTTCTAATACACAGTTAATGACCTTATGCTTTTTCTGGAACAAAGTAATTGTTACAATGATTTTTAACCTCAAGAAGCTTCATAGAACAATCAATAAGGATAAATGAATCTTTTCGACCCCTCTTATGAGAAGCCTTTTGCAAGAAACAATGTCAACATTTTTTAACCCTAAGAAAAAAAAAAAATTGTGAACCAATTTTGCATATTCAAAATGTAACACTAGTCTATTATTTCTAGATGAGCTCTAGGTAACTACATGAAAACCTCTTGGACCATCACACTTATGTAATTCTCTGCTTGGATAAATCTCACTTAATTTTATAATGGTAAAAAAGAGAGTGCCATAACAAAAACCAACAATCATTGTAAGACACCATTATTACACATCAAACATATCTTACAAAAACATCTAACCATATTGTCATTAAATAGAGTAACTCATGAAAATACTGCAAGACAAAGTTGAAGATTGATACCTTGCAGCCACTGGTTTCAATAAAGAAAGCTGGGAACTCATAGGTCTTATAAGCAGCAACACAAACTCCCTGAGTTTCCTGTATCGATGGTTTCATATATTGGCCATAGATGATTTACAATAATTTAAATGTTACATACTTTAACAATACTTTGGAGATAAAGTAATCGGTACCAAATACTCGAGAGTCCTGGGAATATCTAATATAGACTTTACACCAGCTGAGATGACTGCCACTGGAGTTCTTCCAAGCTCTGTAAGATCTGATGAAATATCCATAGCTGCAAAGATGCATCAGCAGAAGCATATGAAACACAATTATTAACGAATTGTTCCTGGAAACCAAGTCAATGTTCTGTTTAATACTTTATATAACCCTCCATAATTTTTACAACCAATCTTCAAGGAGTGGCATAGGTGGTTGAATCCCTTGTAATGGAGCAACAAGTATATGGATCAACCCACCCACATGCCAACCTAGGTGAATCAGTTAATCCTTTGTTTGTGTGAGCATAATTGCAGATTACATAATTAGATTATTTGTAATCTCAACACCAAGCATATAACAATTAGAAGGATAACAGCATATAACAATTAGAAAGATAACAGCATATAACAATTAGAAGGATAACTGACACATATTTTACTACACATGCCTGTAAGTTACCCAAGCGTCATTTAGATATCAGGAATATGGACAACTGTAAATAGTTCTTTCCTTACAAAATCTAAAACAGTTTAGTAACAAACAATTGCTGGCATCACGATGTTGACGCAAGTAAAACTTAACTGTGCTCGCCATGCCTGTGTACACCTCCAATTCCCCCTGTAACAAACACAGGAATGCCAACCTGCAAGAAATTTTAAGATTTTTAAGTAAATATAAAGGATACAAAGATTTGGAAGGAAAACAGAGCCAAAAAAAAAACGTACAAGTGAAAACAATAAGCCATGAGAAAGTTAAGGCAAAAGTGCTCACCATTGAAGCAAAAAACATGGTTGCAGAAACAGTAGTTGCACCATTTCCTCCAGTAGCCACCTGAAAAAGCACATCAGTCAGTTGCGAAAATGAAACACCTTAGAAGAAAGACAGAACATACTTAAGAGACTTTTTGCCAAAGTTTACTCCTTTACATACGCATAAAACAACTCATCCATGCAGGTTCATTGATGGAAACTACTACTGAAGTACTCTACTATGTTGACAAAAACTATCACGGCTATGAGATAATATGCAAACTCAAAAAGGTTCAAATCCAGAAAACCAAAGAAAGAGTCAGGGAGTGGAACAAAAGCAAGAATGTTAAGTCAGTTTTTATTATAAAAGAAGAAAAGTAAACAGCAAACTGCTAGAAGTCAGCCATCAGGTTTTAAATCTAAGTATTAGAAACCCATAATTCCTCCATTCTGGAATAAATGATATTTTCTAAGTTCAGAGAAGAGGTTTAAATTGCTCCAGCAGTGTGCAGTATTAAACACAATGACATGCCAACTAGACTTTTCATTTAATCAATTCAGTCATTGAACAATCAAAAGTTAATCCAATAATAAATTGGTTAGTTCTACTTCCAAAGTGATCTAGAGTTCTGCCAAATTTTCAGTAAGTACAGCACATGCAATGGCACTATATTTTTGCTGGGAAATCATCTATATTATGTTCTACCTTGTTCACACCTAATCAGCAGAACCAACTGACGCAAAAAGTAGTTGTTTAATTAAGAGTATATGGTAGTTTATAATTAAAAAACATCATTATTCTTCGTCTCTGCAGATAGAGTTAATTTTACAACAGACATTTCAATTTTATATATCCTAAGAATTGCATCTCTACCAAAATAGAACAATCGTATTACTTAATCGGAAAATTTGGAGTGATCTGGGTAAAACAGGGCAATACCAAATTACAAATGCAAAAATCTAAAATTACTTCATTAAGAATGAGAATTGCATTTGGCTTTTAGAAAAAATTGGATTTTAAACTTGCCGAAACTTAAACTGTCACATACAATAAGAAACTACAACTTTGGTCATTACATTACATACATGGACAAGAAAACAAATTAGTAAGGCATATTTCAATATCCATTTCAACTGAATTACAGGGTATATAAATAAAAATGTATATTTAGGTACAAAATATTAAATGTGGTTGTCTGCCAATAAATTTATCGACAACAAAAGAAACATTAAATCAATTGGCAAAGATTGAAATTGCACAAGTGCTTTAGCATTCCACCATCTCTTAAAGAACATGGAGGCAGGAAACTAATAGCAAGGTCAGAAATTGGACATCCAAAGCAAGAAGAAGTTTAAAAATATATACATTTAAGCAGATAGGTTAAAGTTTAGCTTATGTGAACAAAAGTAACCAATTCTCAAAGTTACTCACAACATGCGCAATGTCTCTCCGAGCTGTCTTTAGTGCTTTATTTCCTAACTTTGCAAGCCTTTCCAGTTCTTCTGAAGTCAAACCTATATGTAGCAATAACTCAACAAGATGAGCCCCAACTAAATATAGTTAATTTCATGCAATAAGATTTCATTAAACAATAAATAAATAAATAAATAAAAGTCTCTATAATTGCAGATGTGGGACTAAGTCGGGCAAACACCAACAGCACAAAGAACAAGGGGAACATTTTCCCCCACACCTAATACACAAAGATAAATGCCCACACTGACACAACATTCAATAATCTTACTGACTGTTCTACATTCTCTTTTTTGAATACCAACAGATACACTTAGACAATCAATAAATCCATTTATCTTGGCATCCCACAGAGAATTTAAAGCATATAAAAAATCATCATCAAGAGGAGGCATTGAAAATTTATGGCAAAAAGCATTAATAAAGATGAATTCCTGTGCACTTCACTCACTTAACGGCCAAATTTAGTTGCATTATACTGGTCATTGGACATGATTGATCGTTTTCCACTTACCCTCTAACAAGTGAGATAGTTTATGGTTAGAAGACAGCAAAGTAAACACTTAAAGGAGCTCCAAACCAATGGAAGAATCTGAAAAACTATTTGTGCATAAGCTTTAGTGAATTCCAGAAAAGAAGATACAAAAAATGGCTAAAATATCATGAGAGAAGATGCTTGAAACTATAATCTCCAAATGCTTACAAAGAAAAGAAACAAAAACTATCAACTATAACTTTTCTTTCACTCCATCTAATATCCTAGTTATAGCAGCTGTAAACATAAGTTTATCCTAGATTAACTAATACCTAAGTTGGGCCCAAATAGGAAAAAAAAAAGGAAAATTAAACCATTCCAAGAGAAAAACTGAAATTTGCCTAATTTTAGCCCTATGTTGACTTGCCCAAAAAATTCTGTTTGGGATTAAATATAAACCTTTAAAAACAATTTAGAAACCATATTTTATGGATACAAAACAAATTAACATCCAAGATCTTCTTCTCGAAGCTCTTTCAACTTCTTGCTATAGAAAGGCCAATAAGAATTAAGTTTAACATAAACACCTACGCATGGGAGACCATCTAGAATAGCGATCGTTGCAGGAACTGTTCCATTCTCCCTCACAATTGCCTCCACCTCTTTTGCTGTCTCCAGATTTTGAGGATATGGCATCCCTGAACATAAGTAGGAAACACTAGTAAGACTGAAATTCAACATATCCTACAAAATACAATCAGTTATTCACACATTTTGCAGTTAACACAGCTCTCCCTATGGAAATTAGTAAGCACAAATTACATCCATTCTTTAAAATAAAGAAATAATACCACACATTGGGTTCATTTCATATGTATTCTCAAACATAACGGATAGTTTGTATCCATATAATTCTAAGGTATAATAAAATTAAAAACCTTTCATGAACTGATTTTTTTGAAGCTATTATCACTGCCAGGAAAATGTTTTCTGATAAAATAATTGTAGGCGTAAATAAATGTTACCCACCGAAGCATATATAAAGAAATGAATAAATAATACTACATAAGTGATTACCATGGGAAATAATGGTGGACTCTAGAGCAACAACACCATGTCCGCGTGACAAAGCTTCACTGACTTCTGGAGATATCTTCACTAAATTCTTTAATAAGAAAAAAAGTAATTAACGAATTAAAACAAAGATAATTTAAAATCGAGAAGTGATTGAAGAGTGTTATTTTGTTTACCTTAGCAAGTGAATCCTTGGGGTGTAAGTGATTTTGAAGATTGGATAATCTTGACAGAGCTGAAGACGCCATTCCTGCTTAAGCTGAGCTGAGTTGCTGACCGAGAAACCGGATTTATACTCGAGTCTCGGCGAATAGGGTTAATGACGTTCGGATCCCTGATACTAAATTATAAAATATTGAATATCTTTAAGGAAATTATAATTTTAAATTTTGAATATTAAATTATAAAATAAAAAATTAAATTATTAACGCATAAAATTTTATAAACAATGTTATAAATGATAACATGTAATTTTATTTTTGTATTAATATTATAAGCATAAAATGTTTACTATATATTATCAATAACATTATTATATACCTCTTTACATAGCAATTTAATTCTATTAAAGAAATATTGTTTGGTATAAGGTATAATGAGATTGAATTATACATATAATTTTAATTTTAATATTATTAAAATTAAATAAAAATTATTTATTTACATATTTATTTAATTAAATTATTTTGAATAAAAAATTTAATTTTAATTATTATTTAATTTATATTTTAAAAATACATATTAAAACTATTATTTAATATTTTATTCATTGATAAAATTAGATGGCAGTCATTAATTATTATTAGAATAAGAGATATTCCAGCGACAGTTTCATTATTATTTTTTATATTATTTTATTTATAATAATCTAATTTTATTATTTATTTTTCATTCAAGCTCCAAAAGTTTGACCCCTCTCTCTAATTTTTTTTCTTTATTTTTATTTTGGAGACTTATTTAAAAAGATAAAAACTTATTTAAATTAATAAATATATATATTTTATCTCCACTTTTAATTAGATAAAAAAAGAGGATAAAAATATAATTATTTAAAAAAATAGATCCAAATATTTATAAAATTTATACCTATCTTCAATTAAACACTACTCAAGTGTTGTACCACTTACTAAATAGGATTATAAAATAATTATATTATCTCTTATAAATAGAATTAAGAATGAATTAACGAAATAATATCATGTGGTAATATTGTTTAATATAATATATTAATGACTCTCACAATAACAATAGCAATGTCGTTCACTAAATAATTATTTTTCTCTTTTAAAATTCACTAGATAATTATGTCTAGTAAGAACAACTGTTATACAAATCCGGTTTAAGATGTTACCGGTCCGGTCCGTTTTGGGACTTTTTTGGTATTTTAGTATGAAATATAACCACCACCACAAACTCCAACGGCTTTCTCTCTCTCGCATTGCAGACTTGCATTTGCCATTTGCATGCTTCATTTATGGCTACCGAACCCTTCTTCACCACCATTCCGGATCTTCCTCTACCATTTGTAAAATTCCAGACATACCCACATCAACTCCCTCTTTTTTCACTTCCACTACCCACTATCTTTTCTGGGTATTCTTGCTTTAAGACTGTTTCAAGCTCTAAATTCAGATTGTCGTCGCCAACTGTTGTTCATGCTGTGCCAGAAAAAATAGTTCAAACCCCAAATTCAGATTCCGAAACTAGACCTGCTTCTTCTTCTAAGCTAGTTCTCGTTGTTGGTGGCTCTGGTGGTGTAGGTAGGCAATTCACTACTGCTCTTAACATATATCCTTATTCCGTGGTTGAAATATGAGAAATCGTTTAGGTTAAAGAAGAGGAGATGACAAATTGCCTTATTTTCGATATCATTTTTGTTTTTGAAACAATCTTTTGTAAATTTGTTGGAAATTTTGTTTTGGATGTCCTGTTTGATTAAATTGTGTGGTTTACTGCTCAAATTTCAGACCGGCCAATTTCTGGTCTTTTCCTTTTGGGATGAACTTCTAAGCTTTTACATGAGGTGAAATTTGTAGTTAGGACTAACCCCAGTTACAGCAGAATTATATTAGGAAAAAGAATGATGAGTAAATTTTATTGTTGCAAGACGAATCATGAGTGCGTTCGTTTATGAGAAGCTGCTACTGAGGATGAACCTCATGGGTAATAAGTGCCTCAGATTCAGCGACAATACCATGTTAAATTTGTTACATTTCATTGTTAATATCATGAATCATTGAAGGGCAATGAGTTACATATTTATGAATTAATCGCTCTTGGCTTCTTATTTACCCACCCTGGAAAAATTTTTCTTACTTTCAAAAGATGTGAAATAAATGTGATGCTTTAGGTTTGAGGTATGGGGTAGACCAATTTCAATTTTCCCTTTTCCCACCTAATTGGTGCTGAAATTTACTTGTTATCTTCATATTTAACAAGTCTCTTTTCAGGCCAATTGGTAGTAGCATCACTGCTTAGTCGGAATATCAAGTCACGCTTATTACTGAGAGATCCTGGAAAAGCAACTACTCTGTTTGGTAAACAAGATGAAGAGGTACTGCAGGTACCACTTCTTCTCCATCTTGTTATGTTATCTATTCCCTATATCAGGAAAAATCAATGCACGCCATTTTTTAATTGTTATTTTATGGCGTAAACAAGATTTCTTTGACATTTATTTTCTTTTTCTCCTGTATGTAAAATTTTATTGTAAAGAGCTTTTACAAATTTATAGGTTTTTAAAGGGGACACTCGGAACCCGAAG
The DNA here is from genome assembly GCA_035590515.1 of Trichilia minutiflora. Classification (NCBI taxonomy): domain Eukaryota; kingdom Viridiplantae; phylum Streptophyta; class Magnoliopsida; order Sapindales; family Meliaceae; genus Trichilia; species Trichilia minutiflora. The sequence continues at coordinate 1,438,915 of JAVXUL010000008.1, read as the reverse complement.
GATCTAGATCCATGTATATTTAAGGTGAGTATTTATTCTTCATCTGGTTACAATTTTCGTTTTTATCTTTTCTTTACTAGTGAAATGATTTAATTTGCTGTATTTACATGTAAAGTTGTCAAATGTTTCCAAGTATATTAATCTTTGAAAACTCGTCTGGCAGGGCGTCACACATGTAATTTGCTGCACTGGAACAACAGCCTTCCCTTCAAGGAGATGGGATGGAGAAAATACACCTGAAAAAGTCGGTAAGGTTTTTTATCTTTCATGTAATCAAATTGCCAAATAAATTGCTATCCGTTTTCCTATTTTTAGCTTTGCATTGAACAAGGTCAGCATAATCATCACAGAGAACTGTTAAATCCAAAAAGTTTAAGCTTACAAGATAGATCCCAACGAGTATAATAAATTTCTAATTTGTTTCTAGGGTTTAAACAAAAACACCTTTTGGACAAATTACTATGATAACATGTTGAAAAGGACCTGAAAAGAGTTAAACTATAACAAACATTAACTCTGTGTAGGTATTACCACCTGTGAATTGTAATTTACATTGCTGAACTACACCTTCATCCTTGAAACTATTATTGCTTTGAGTGCATGAATGCTGATCAATTACATATATTACGTCTTTCCACATATAAATATGTTGGCATATTATTTCCATGGTTTTGACTATATTGTGTTTTTGAAGATTGGGAAGGTGTAAGAAATCTTGTGTCCGCATTGCCTTCTTCGCTAAAGAGAATTGTTCTTGTTTCATCAGTAGGTGTAACCAAATTTAATGAACTACCATGGAGGTAAGATTACTTCTTGTTTGTATGGTAAGCTGTGAAGTTTGTCATAAACTATGGGCAAAATTTAGCTGCAGTTGCTTGTGTGATGGTCCCTTCAGTTTACCTATGGTATTAGGATGTATGGGCATATGTTTAGCTCACAAACAATAACTACTTGTTTTCCATAAAACTGTTTCTCAGATACCTCCATCCTTTCTTTATCTTTTCTTTTAAATGTTTTTGAACCTTTTCTCAAAGGAGATTTTCCAATATATTCTCCAACAAGGTTTTTTGACAATGATGTGAAAATCAAAAACATTCATTGCTTTTTTGAATGATGAGATTGGCTACTTTGTTTATTGGAAAATAAAATCAAAACTCATTTATTTGTTTGTAAGTTGACAAAGGAAATGAGAAGTGTACAGAATTATGCAGTATTCTTTGTTACCACTAGGTTTGTGTGGAGAAGAGAGACAAGATGAATAGCAGACGCTGACAACAAAACATGAGGGACATTGAAAGTTATTTGTTCTGTTAAAACTGAAATGTAAAGCATTAACTTTAATAAATGCACCAGAAATTCAGTGGGAGAACTACTGGAAATGAACATATAGAATTTTAAGTCAGATTTGACAAAAAATTATAACTGTATCATCTGTTGGCATGTTACTTTCTGGTAGTGTTATCTGATTATAGTACTTTCAGTTTAATGGTTAAAGGACAAATATATGAGGGAATTGTTCTGTATGAAAAAAATAGTGTTTTTCTAGGCTTAATTAGCTCTCGAAATGGTGTTCTCATGCCTCTACTTATTCATCTTATCCAGGCTACAAAATATCAAAGGACTTTTATTTGCACACTATTTTTAGCTTGGTTCAATAATTTTGTTTCAATTTTTAATTTTTCAGCATTATGAATCTATTTGGTGTTCTCAAGTATAAGAAAATGGGTGAAGATTTTGTTCTTAGGTCTGGTCTTCCATTTACTATAATCAGGTCAGCGTCATCAATTATCTTTTTCTTTTGCTTGATGATTGGAAAATTATTAGTATATTGTACGATTTATAATTTAAGGATTTTAAGTTTCATGACATAAAATTTTACATATAGTAACTAAAGCTGATATTGCATTTTATGAAAACCAGAGCTGGTAGATTGACAGACGGACCTTACACGTCATACGACCTAAACACTTTGCTCAGAGCTTCAGCAGGGCAACGTCGTGCTGTTCGTATTGGCAAAGGTAAGCCATCTTTGATAATTCTTTCATGGAGCAAACTGAATTGAAAATAGTTCTTGTTTATTTGGTTAGAATAGTTCATAATAGTTTCATATGATGAAATGAGACAACTAAGTAAATGATCTTTCTTAATACATACTAGTAATTTTGGACAAGAGAAGCTAAACTTCAACATTTTGGTATAGGCACATACTTTCATATGAATGGCGATGGTGATTCATAATGCATTTGCTATGTGGCATTGTCTACTTCTGATGAACTTGTTGGGTCACAGGAGATAAACTTGTAGGAGAGGTTAGCAGACTTGTGGTTGCCGAAGCTTGCATACAGGCACTAGACATAGAATTTACTGAGGGTGAAATCTACGAAATCAACTCAGTTGAGGTAACCCTTAAAAGATGATTTAAAGATATACAGAGCATTTGTGACCAATCCCAATACTTTGAATAATTTTGTTTCTGTTTACTTAGCATGAAATACAGAATATTATCATCATAAGACCAGATTCAGTTCAAACATGGATTTCATTTTTGCAATTCTTGATATGTTAAAAATCATTCCTTAACTTTTACAGTTATTGATATGATATCATTTCAAGACTAGACGATTCAGAGCAAATGTATCATTTCTCGTAAACTTCAAGAATGCTATTCTATTACCTATTCTTGTTTTATCAGCTCTTCTGTTAAGTTTGTGTGAACTTGATCACTTTTACTGGCCCATAAAATTTAATCAGTTTTTGTGTTTGTAATTTTATTAGCCGTTTCCATTTTCTGGACTGAAATTGGTATTCTTCAGGGCGAAGGTCCTGGAAGTGATCAGCAGAAATGGCGAGAACTATTTAAATCTGCACTGGCCGATTGATTTTAGACTTTCATTTACATTCAACCCAATTCAAAAAATTGATTGTACAGTGTATTGCAATGTTAGTAATATGTAACTTCTGAGACTAGCACAGACTACCGATAAATTGTGTAAATAGTATGGAAGTTAGTACAATCCTGTCGGATTTTATCATTTTGGTTGCCCTTTTTCTCGCAAATTACCTGTTCTATCAATGGGTAAGGCCCACAATCATGTTTGTATGCAAAATCAAAAGTTCCCTAATTTATTTGTTAATCTGTACTTATGTACCAGTCATCCAATAAAAAGTATGATTGGCTTCCAAACAAGATAACACTATTTGTATAAAATAAATGACATGATAAATCGGTCTCAGACTATGATCTACCTGCAACACAATTGACAATTTCACATCGAAAGAGTATCCAATTTTTTTCCCCTTAATTATCTTACTATTGTTGTTATTCTGATAGATCAATCAATATTCCCATAAATAGAATCAGACTGAACCATAATGAAAGATGAAGAACCATGAAATTCAAGAGCAATTATAATGACAAACACAAAGCAGTTGGTTTTGATTTTGAGATGGGTAGCAAAATCCATAAGCAGTTTCCCCATATTTCTGCTTACATCCACCATCACATTCAGAAACCTCGCAGCCTCCTCCATGCAAAACAACAATACAACTTCCTATCGCAACTTCCACGTTCATCTCAACTCTCCCTGCATGCACATAAACATTAAAAACAAAAATAAAAATTATTTTCTGATAATATATATTATAACATTCTATATATTATTATAAAGTAGATAATTGTTAAAAGTCTTACCAGAAGAAATAAAGAGAGCAGGCAGAAAAACAGATGAAGCCGTGAGAAATGATAATATATTCGATTATTTGTGAAATTTATGGTTATATATTTATGTATAGGTGGTAAAAAATTCAAATTATTCGATTGATGGAAATTTATACTCTTTTGATTCGTTCCTTGATTATGTCATATAAATTTTAATTAACTTAAATATGTTTCCATTAGAATCTATAGAAGTTCAAATATAATTTTCAAAAGATTCTTCAAGAAATATGGAAATTTAAACAATTTTGGAAAGAATTAATTTTAATTCTTCAATAAATCAATGATAGCAGTTGATGATATATGAGCTGAAGATTTTCTATATATATATATATATATATATATATATATTCTAATTTTATTGAATATTTTTATTAAATATAAAATATTTTTATACTGTTGACACTGGAAGATGGGATTGGAGTTTAATTTCATTTATCTTTATTCTTTAATTATTTCTCTTGTAGTTGTGGTTGAAAATTGAAAATTACAATTTTTTTTAATGGTCTTTCTTATCATTTTCATAATCTTTTTTTATTAATTAATTCTCATGCCGTGTAAATATTTTTTTAGTTAGGCATGACCGAATGATTATCATTTTTTAATATAAATTTATTTTTATTATAATTTTATCAACAATATATTAAGAATAAGATGGATTTTTTTCTATTTTTTATTTAAAAAGTGTATTTTTTATTTATTTTTTCGTAAAGCATTATTCCAATGTTTTGTTAAAAAAAATAAATAAAACCCTCTTGTGCTTATCAACTTATATGCGTATATATAAACCCTATATTCAAAACTATTGTTAAATAAGAGTTTATTTCATAATATTAAATCTTCAAAAAAAAAAACAATGTTTATCGTATTTTATAGTCTCTTCAAAGAAATATACTAAAGAAATATCCGTCAAAATCTTGACTCAATTAATTTGGAGAAAAATTTATGGGAAAAGTGTTATAAAAAATTAATTGCCACTATATTACAGGTGAATGCCAAAAAAGATGGCGCGCTTCAAACCAAGTTAACCAACCGGCGGAGCCCCAAGCACTACATTAACACTACGCAGTGTACAAACTTCCTGACAAACTCTTCTCAAATAAACTAATGCCATTGGTTAGTTTGTTTGAGGCCAGATTAGTGCCGTTTAAAGGAAAGGATTGATTTTGAAACTTGTTGAATCTTTGAATGACGTAAATGTTCTGAATGTGTTATTCTAATTGTTCATATTTCATGATAATAAATGGCTAATCCACACGATCTTATGTATAATATATAAAACTAAGCCGCTTTTTTAACCTGTAAAAGTGATAGCACTACAGCAATATAATGGAAATTGGACAAGCAAAGCAGAAAGCATTTTCACAGCAAGTGGGATAATGGATTACACATTTAACTTTCGAAGTTGTTACCAACAAATTCTCCTCTTGAATCCCAAGGCCGGTTTTCAAAAGATTTGCCAATGATGCTTCGCTTCTCACTTACAGTACCATCCTCACAGCGGTATTCTGGAAAATAATCCAAGAATTTCTTGCTTCCTAAGTCATTGACTCCATTAAAGAGAAAGTTTCGCAGCAGGTCCTGCAGATAATAATTTCCATCAGATCACGAGAAATATTACTTGGTGATGGAAATATCATGAAACCAAATTGAATAGAAAGGAACTGCACCATTCGTTAACAGTGAAAGAAGGTTTTTTTTAAAGATAAGAAAGATACCTTTGCTAGTGTCTCACCAATCAACTTCTTCAGTACTCCATGACCTGGATCCTGCTTTCCATGAATTGCATTAACCAAACAAGTCAGGAATAGTTTGTAAAACTTCATCTGTGAAATAAACATAGTTTCAGTAGATTCAACTAAGAGTGTTGGGACAGATTTCAAACCCTAAACCCTACCACCAGCCAGTCATTTTGGTAAACTGGGAATACGAATTAGCAAGGTATTATAGTTTAGCATAATATTCACAGTAAGAATATCCCAAACTCTGCAAGTCCTAGAGAAGTGTCTCCCTAAATAAATTGAATTATTTAGACTTGACAGCACTGATATTTGGGTATAAAATTTATCATTTAACCCCCAAGTACTATGATAACAGATGTCATTCATTTCTGATTTGTGAAGCAAAGATACTTCTGTAAAAGATTCCATGGTCGAATTCGTATAATATAAAAGAGTCCAACAAATGACAAACATCCCAAATTTCTTTTACAGTTCAGGTACAAAGATTATATTTCAAGAATATCATGTAACCCCCAAGTATTATGATAACAGATGTCATTCATTTCTGACTTGTGAATCAAAGATACTTCAGTAAAAGATTCCATGGTCGAATCCATATAATATAAGAGTCCAACAAATGACAAACATCCCAAATTTCTTTTACAGTTCAGGTACAAAGTTTATTTTTCAAGAATATGTTATACTACATCAATACCAAGAAGATGCATTCCAGATACTTTTGGGCCACATCATAGTCTCAGAAACTACAAGCATTGTACCAACAATATTATAGTGATTTGAAACTTGAAGTGAAGCATGCATTTCTTTAGTTATTCAATGCACTATATATTATTCTAACATGATTACTAAAAATGCTAGGCCATTAAGCCAATTAGCGAGGTAAGAGACCAGGTGCCCACAGGTAGAGTAGATCCCATGTAAAAAATGATTAGTTGGGTACCAAATAAAAATGCTATGAACAATTCATTAGGAAATTGTTGTGATGATACTATTGTGTGGTAGAAGAGAAAGCAACGATCGAATATGCAATCAAATTTTAGCTTCATGTTCACTTTTTTAGATTCTCAGTCAAGAAAATAAATTCTAACTTTAAGAGTCATCTTTCAAAATTTTATTAAAATAAATAGACGGATCACATCTTGTAACAGTATTTTTATAATTTAAGTAAGCAAATTGCTTGTGAAGGCTTGCAAAGAAATACCTTTTCAGCTCTCCATGTTAGATATCTATGTTGTGCTTCACAATTGCAAATAACTTGAGACGTATCTGTCTCCTCCACTGCTTGGTCCATAAGCTCAAGCCATGCCTACAAGAGCAACAGAAAATGGTTACATACAAGAATTATTAATCCCTGCAACTTGCAATCGGAGCCGCCAAATAAATAAGAGTTAGATTAGAATTAATAGTATATATTGTAGATCAGCTGAAAAATAGTATATATTGTAGATCAGCTGAAAGATACAGCAAAGATAGATATGAAAGTTAAACAAATTCTACTTATAATATTACACGAACGCAGAATATAAAGCAAACAAATTCTACCTTATAATATTCCACGAATGCAGAATATAAAGCACTGTGCTTGTCTTGGCTAGAAGTAAACTTGGTCCATATCACTATAGGAGAGAAAAATTTTATAGACTCGCTTGTAAGCTTTCCTCCCCAAGGTAAAAGCTGCATGAAATCTGTGTTCAGTCGCCATAACATAAATTTTAGAAAGGATAGGTAGAAGAATATTACTCTACAAAAGAAAGTATACACGAGATTTGCAGTACTAAGCGTAGCATGTTACCTTCGTATACTTGAGTCCAAGATGCATCAAGCTTTTATAGTACTTATCCTTGTAGTCTCTTTGAGAGATGACATCGTGCAAGGGGTTCAGATCCCTGAAAAAGATAAACAAAGATAAGTTCAAAGTATAAACTTGTTTCCATTACTGTGAATTTGTTTCCTTTTTCATATCCCTAGTAATAATATTTTGGTTAAAGGCTGCACAAACAACAACTCTGGTTTTTGTCACCACTCATTTGAAAATAAATTAGCTAGAACACATTACTGTTTTCTCATCTCTAGTGGATTAAACTTCTCTTTCCCATGGCCTAAGTTATGAAAAGTGGATTAAAGACAGACAAAATGTCTCCTATAATCATACTAAGAAAACATAAGTTGGATACCAAATGAAAGTCAATCAACATAACAAAGCACAAAATACCATAAGAAATGAAACGTAAAAAAAATGACAATAAAGGTGTGTAAAACAAAAATGGATGAAAAGTTTCGAGACAGGAAGTTGTAACTTGAGAGATATACTGACAGATTTCAAATTTTAAATCAATGTAAATGCATACTTATACTTATTTAGAAATTTGTCTGAGGATAATTCAAGAAAATCATTCAAAATTATTAGATACAACACAACTCAGGTTCTCCATCATTGTAATTATTAGGCAACTTTGAAAACCAAATATAAATTTATTTGTAAGTCTATAAAGTCAAGATCTACATGAACAATATCACTGGCATTTGATACAACGGAATTTTAAATTTTTAAATGCTCTGAAACTAAATAAATTAAAGCAAAAACACACTACCAATGAAAAGAGTACCAATAGACACCACACAGCATTCAATATATGTACTTGTAAAGTTGCAATCATCAAACAACATTTTTTTCCAATATCTAAGAAGCTGACAGTTAATCTTACAACAAAGGCATAGTAAGGGGATTGTTACAACAGATACAAGACATGACCCTTCCTTCATCTCTAACTGTGGTTAAGGGTCAAAATTAATTTAGGTGAGAAGAGTTGCTAGGCCCTAGACATGATCCCTCATGCTTCAGGCAGTAAAAGGGTAATAATTCCTAAAAGTAAAAAGTTAATGACTCTTTTAATAGGATTCAGCAGAGAAAAGAGACAAAAAGAAGCTTACAAGACAACAATGTTTGTACTAGCTGCTGTGAAAAAGTTGGCACAGAATATGGGTAAATCAAATTCTGGTTTTGGGAAGACGGCTAAATCCAAAACCTGTGAAGAAAACACCAAAAATAGCATTAGACAAAACAAAAATCATATAATGCACGTTACAAATCAAATTAATCCGTGAAATGGTGAGGACAAAAATTTTTCAAGAGGCATTTTGCATCTCAAACCAAATTCTCAACCGTCAATGCAGTAATACAAAGTAAATTAGACCTTTTTTTTTTCTTTTTCCGACTTTCTTGCCTCATCCACTCGTTCTATTACCTCCCTTACGGTAGTATTCTTCCTAAAACGGAGTTGTAACAAGGATTTGTGAAGCTTACAATGATGCATAGTAATGTATGCTAATACTATTTTTGATCAGTAAACCATATTTTCCTTGTAGGCTTAACAAGGTGATTTCCATGACGACGAACCATGCTGAGCTCATAAAAATTGTTAAGTTTCATCTATAAAATATGAATGGTAAGGTTGGGAACGAGCGAAGATTCAGAGGCTCCTACATAAACCCTTATATTAATCATCTACATTTGATAAGGTAGACAGGCACCATTTAGAAGAGCCAACTAGTATAGTCTTCTTGCAACAATTCATGTCTTAGATTGTTAAACAACTGATGAAACGATATTTACGAGATCAACTGAATTTTTAAGGCCAAAATTTAGAAGGCAAAGACCAAATTAGGAAATAGTCAAGGAATCAGAACTACAATGTATAGCACAGAAGCAATGCACCAATGCGACGTGTGAAGTATATACATGGATAATTATTAACAGTGTAACTATTAACATAGAGAATTTTTCTAAAGACTGTAGGAAGAAATGTCAGTGCAGATTCTACTCATCCATTTAGCAGGCAAACACACAATTATCTGTCAACATATTGCTGTACCTATTAAGAAATTCTCAATAAATATGTTTACCAGATAAGGTGACAAAAGGGCAAGCTATAGTAGATCCACTGGCAGAGCACCCGGTTGAGGACTTGACTTACCTATTCTATTGGCAGAGCTGTTCGACTCTTTTGCAGACAGGAAACACAACAGCTTAAACAAAAATCAGCTAATGACATGTTCTAACAGTCAAAATAAACTGTTTTGGAAGAAAAACCCAAATCAGTTTCTAATTTTTTTTAGCAGAAAACACTGATGCAAGTTCAAGATGCTGCTCCCCTGGAATCTTGGAATGTTCATTCACAGAAGCTACAATCATACAAGAGATAATACCTGCATTGCTTCATTTTGTATGTTCATACTGCGTAAGAGTCTAATCTTCGAAGCTTGGAATGATAACATTTTGATATCCGTTTTCCCGTCCATTCCGATCAAGGTATTAAACTTTTCCTAGTTACAGCGTGAATATGGACATAAGTTCATAGATTCAAATATAATTTCATCACCGAAAGTAAATAAACGAAAATTATTAAATATTAAATATAACCAAAATATTGTAACTTGAATTCTTAAGCCCTCCTCCAAACACTAGCAGTAAAATAAAATACCAGAACATTGCTCTAGTTACTTCTCTGTTCTTAATACTTTGAGCCGACAGAGTAGTCAAGTATTTCATACATTAAAAGCACAAAACCCCAAACCAAAACAACCCATTACGGATTAAAATTCGTTCATTTAATGTATTATACGAAAGTGAAGATTCATACCTGAAGAGGAGAAGGGAGCAAAAGGTTATGACTCTTGGTCTCATTTATCGCAAAGTCAACGAATTTCTGGTGGGAAACTGTAGTGATTTGCAATATATGAGGCTCTTTCCTCCTCCTCTTCTTCCATTTAATACTGCTACTAGTACTACAAGTGTTAAAGCTAGTTAATGAAGAGGTAAATAATGGATAAGATTTGAGCGGTAAACAAAAGCTTAACATTGAAATGAAAGAAGAAGAAGAAAGGTTTTCAGTAGATTTCGCTACAACGAGATATGATGCTTCTATCTCTGTGAATCTCGTTCTTTTCACTCCCCTCTTGGTTCCCTCGGTTTCTCTGCCACGAGGCGACACTATCGCTTTCCATTTTCATTAGATTCTAAAAGCCAAGCCACGCCAGCTAACCTTCTGGATAAATAAACGAGAAAACTGTACAAAGGTTTTTTCGTAATTACAGCCATATTTAAGGGTAAAGTTTTTATTATAGTCAACATTTTAAATTTCATCCTTGTTTTGGCTAAAATAAACCTGCTTTCTTTGACATCCTATTTGCAGTTTCAAATGTGCACTCTAACAACTTTATCTTTTATTATAAATAATTTATTATTAAAAATATATAACTTAAATAAATAAAATAAAATTAACCTTTGACAAACTAAATTTAAAGCGTTCTAAATTTGTATCTTTAACGCTATATTTTACAATTTAAACTGTAAATTTTTTTTTTGGTATTTTTTTCCGCTCTACATGAGGCTCATTTTTAAAAAATCTAAACTCTTTTAATTAAATTTAATTTATTTAAACTTATGCAAATATTGATTATGAATAAAGAAATTAAATCACGAAGGAACTCCTTTTACCGGTCGGTATGGATCCATAGAGGCGGCGTTAAGTTATGATAAATCCGTCCCGGATACATTATTCCATGCGTAAATGAAGAGTTAAAATGGGCCTGTTATTTACCAAACGTGGCCCGTTCAGACCCAGGTATAATTTAAGTGCATTATAAATGCACCCAAATGTTTTTTAAGGTCACCGAATTTTGAATTAGTCTACAAAGCGTTGGACTAGTTTGAAACCCGCACCTCTATTTTTGTAAAATGGAGATAATAAATAAAAATACGTAAATAAAAACTCACGTATCCTATGTTATTTGTTGTCACAATTCCACAATTCAAGATGCTGCGTTATGATTGGGATGTCGAACTACAATATGGATGGACCCCCCCAAAAAAAAATTCCTAAGAATTTTTAATGCATTTAATTTCGAGAATAAAATATAAAAAGTGTGCAATAATGAATTATACAACAAATTTCGTTTTAGTATAAGGTCATGGATACAAAATACATGACCAATAATAAGAAAATACAATTTTTTATACAATTTCTTTACACATAACAATGTTCAATTGTTGTTAAAAGACTTATATAGATTAATATTTTTTTACTTTCATAAATTTTCAATTACTCTTTGTGAAATTTTAAATTTGTATTATAAATTTATATGTTATAATATTACTATAGTTTATGATAAATTTGAAATGGGCTCGTTTGTTATGTATTAATTAAGTTTAAAATGGGTTTAATACATAAACAAATGTGTATATATATAAATAGATATGAATAGTATAAATAATATTTTTTAAAAATTTTTTATTGTTCTTTAGCACAGAATGCGGTATTATTATTAGGATTTTTATTTAATTTAACTATTTTTCTTTTATAAGTTTTGCGAACGAGTACTCTTTTAATACTTGTTAAAAGTTTTACAATACTTGTTAAAAGTTTTATATTTGATAAATTATATTTTTTAGTACATTAAAATTTATCATCCACTACTACATTAAATATCAAAAATTATTATAAATAATAAATATAAAAACTTTAGAATTCATTAGCAAAATCTACCTTTAATTGTATTGTTGTTTTATTATTCCATTTAATAATTTGTGTATTTCTTTAATTATATTTGAAGGTTTTATGACCTATTTTATACATAAATTATAAGTTTTTGATACAAAAATCCTAAGCTAAATACATGAAAAAAATGAGTTTCATGAGTGATTACCTTAGGGCTTTTAGAAGACTAGTTATATGTTTTCTTTTGTGATAAAGAATAAGCTCAAAAACATGAACTCTCTTCACTTGAAATCATCGTCTTACTTCCCGCAAGACTGGCTGAAATTTTGGTGATGAGAGAGATGGAAAATCTTATTTTTATTAATTAAAATTGAAAATAAAAATATCTTTTATATTTTTATTTATTTTTTATTTATTTCAATTGATATTTATCTTACAAATATATCAAATAAATGGCAATAATGTGATACAAAGTTACAAACCCTCTCATCTAATATGAGTGCAATAATATATTTGGACCAATTAAAATTAAATACAAAATCAATTTCATAAACTAATTATAAAATATCATGCGTTTAATTTGTGGTTATTTATAAATTTAATTTTTATTTAATTATTTAACATTTAAATAATTCATTTAATGGCCAAGTTAATTAATATAATGGATTATATATCAATAATTATGGTACAATTATGATAAAACCCTTGGTCATATTTGTACATAAGGATAAAATGATTATTTCCATCTAAATTAAATACTTTAATTTAGATTTTGTTATTTTATATTAAAATCATATTTCAATATATTTGATAATCAAAATTATCAAAATTTAAATATATAATTTACAATAAATTACACACATATATCACATTAGGAGCAAAATGATCATTTTATACTAAATAAAATTATTTTATTTAATTTTCACCATTTTACCTTAAAATTATATTTTAACATATTTGATAATCATTATTCTCAAATTTAGCAAGTTATTTACATTAAATAACCTTATAATATCATTATATCATTTTTTTAACACTTTAAAGAATATACAATACGTATAACTATTATACGTATTAGTTTCGATATTTTTTATATTATTATGAGAGTGTTAACCCTCTCCCAATAATATTTTAATCTCTCTCATATGAAAAATGTTAAAAAATCTTAGTAGACCATGAAGGTTCACCGTGACTTAGTCGTGAACATATGTCCAATATTTTGACTCCAAATATTTTGATTGCTCATCGACTATGGTTAGTATCTAGCAATACGCTATAGTCCCTAAGTCACAATAAAGAAGTATCTTTGTCACATTTCAACCCGTGGATCTCACACGTAATAACCGTCACAAATTCCTAATAAGCATTCCTTAGATCCAGAATACTTACTAAGAACTTGTAAGGCTGAAATCATAAACACATATAATACATTTCCAAAACAAAAGATAAAGCACTTTCCAAAGTATTTCATCCAAAACACCCAATCTCCAAAATATATCAAGAACCACAAATACTTCAATGATAAACATTTCAAATCTTTTTCACAAATCACTCATCAAAATATAAAATACTGAATTTCACAAATCAATACCCAAGTACTGGTATATTAGTTTCCATTATAGAAATAAAAATATAAATGTTAAATAGAAAACTGTTCCAGTGATCTAGACTTCTTTAGGTGAGTCGGTTCCAGGGTATACCTGCGGCTCCCTAACCAAAAGGATCACCACCACCGCTAGCAGCTAATAAAGCGAACCTGAACTGAAAGGTGAGAGGGAATGAGTATACTAAAGTATACTCTGTGAGTGAACTAAAACAAAATAATCACAAATAAATGCAATATGTAGAAAAGCATTCGCAAGAAAACAATAAATACTTCTTTTAGTTTGAAACTTCAAATCTCATACCGAAAATCAGTGGATTGGCTGTCTTTCTCAGAGATAGCCCTGATCCTGGGCACCTCGAGACCGTCAATGGGTTTTATTCAATAAAATCATGCTATTTATAAAAATAGATTTTTAAATGCAAGAATAAAAAATACATGGTTAAATTTCATGAAAACAAGCACACCACTGACGTTCGTCTCGGATTAGTCACGGGATGACATCCGTAACTAATCCGACGAGACTCACAGAGGTCAAATTCCATCACAATAAATAACCATACATCACCCCCAACTGTGTAGTCTCCACTCACCTAAGCGATCTCTCAATCAGGCCGATCCTAGCCTACCTCCCTTATAGTTACAGTAAACAAGTCCGGCCCACACGATCGTCATTAGCAATGTATAAGCTTGGCCCTCATGGCTGTCATCACAATATGTATAAATCACAAAATGTGGCCCACTGGCTATATAAACAAAAGCAATCCATATCAAGTAACATATATGCATTTCCACAACAGTGGGAATCATAAATAAATCCATTTTAAATATTTATTATGAAAAGCAAGATTTAAAATAAATATCAAAACAAAATAAGTCCACTCACTGCTTAGGAAGGGTATACACTCCCTAGTTTCTCTCGTTTCTCGATAAGTCACACGGATATCTCGCTCGTGCGTCGTCACCTAAATACAAGCATTCCAAACATATCAATATACAATCTCAGATGTGAGTAAAACGTGTATGCGTGAAATGTATGTTAACCCCAGGTTCTTCTAAATTCGGGCATTACACGAAATCGGTATAAATTCTCGTTACTCGTCTAATCACTAAAACAAAATTATTACGAACCCACATTATTACTTAACTAGCATAATTTGGCCTAATTTTATAATCTAGACAAGCGAATTCCATAAATTCATTGAAACAGTAACTCTGATTATAGTTTATACTCACCCCAATTTCTCCAAATCACATTTCTAGCTTCCTGTCGACTTGCTGAGTTATTCTACAATGTAACTAGCATTCAAAACCCACAATGCACGTGCCAAATCTATCAAAATTTATTCGGATGAGCAGTAAAATCCATATGAATCAAATTTGATAAAAATACGAGATAAATATACAAACGAGTTAGAATCAAAGTTACGAACCTTGTGGTGTGATCGATTTGCTTCAATTTCGTGTAAAAATCAAAAAATCCTAATTTTTTTCAAAGAAAACCCTAGACGTTCATTTTGATTCCTGCGCTTCTGTCGTTAAATTGATGTTTTCAGGTAGTTAGACGCATAGAATGTGAGTCGCAGGCGAAGAGAAATCGAAAATCCAACGAAAAATGGGTGGGAGATGAAGAAGATAGAGAGGACATGAACGCGATGAGGGAAAGAGAGGGAAAGGGGAGAAGAATGAGCAAAACCAGGGCTAAGTCCCCTTTTTTATAAATTTGGAGGAAAAATTATTATTTTGCCTTTAAGTTTTCTAAAGGAGAAGCATCAAAAAGACGGCAGATTTATCATTTTAAAAACTTCGATCGATTAAAGCACCATTTTCGATCGATCGAATCCTTCGATTCCTTTATAAGTCAGAGGCTTTAAAAATTTCAATTGATCGAAGTACCCCTTTCGGTCGATCGAATTTTGATACCCTAAAAGTCAGAGAGACTCTAAAATATCAGTCGATCGATCCACCCATTTCGGTCGATCGATCTTAAAACAATAAATTCTTCAGGAAGCCCTCACAATATCGGTCGACCGAACCACCCTCTTCGGTCGATCGAAATCTGTCAAAAATGAATGATCTTAATTAAATCCTCCCAAAAAAATTATAAAAACATATTGTCGTGTATATTGTGTATAATACGAACAAAATTACACGTACAAAAAAATATAATATTACTGTTATACCCTTGGGCTCAAGACACCGGGTTCATAATCTTTATCAAACCTTTCATCAATTGCATGTAACGTGTGAGTAATATCATTCCGTCGTCGTATTTTGATTGAGATAGGGGTTCATAAACTGTCAAAACTCTAATCTCAATACTATTTCTAATTGTCGATTATATGTCAATATTATGCGATGGCCATCATCTTATAATCAAAACATCATATCGACATTCAATTAGGAACTTGACTTAGACTGAGGCAACGAGAATTCTCAGTCCAATATGTCAAGCCAACGGAT
Organism: Trichilia minutiflora; assembly: GCA_035590515.1. NCBI lineage: Eukaryota > Viridiplantae > Streptophyta > Magnoliopsida > Sapindales > Meliaceae > Trichilia > Trichilia minutiflora. The sequence continues at coordinate 1,422,895 of JAVXUL010000008.1, read as the reverse complement.
CCTATCTTGACTATCAATCGAACATATATATGAACAAAGCATACCCAATCTGGCTTCTTGTATAAGACATGATTAGCCTTGCACCTATACACCATATGAAATACACTCATTCATACAGAGTTTAATTCCAGACGTTGCAGGCCAAAGGAGTATATTACACACCATTACAATCCATTGATAGATCATGACTACATGCATATCATATGATTCATCGATATTTGGTCTTATTCGATAAATAGTTCACCAATTATAAATCCACACTAATGCTCTTATGACAATACTTATATTATCAGTCTACATATATTATTATATAATATCATTAGATGGCATCTAGTATGCTTACTATATGATATGGTTGCCCAATTAACACCTCATATAGAGAACGATTCGATAATTTATTTAACAATTAAATAAAATTATCTGGACAATTTATATATATTCATTATTCATTTGCATGAAAAATAAAGGAAGCAGAAAACGTATGTAAATAAAGAACTATTTTTTTATTAATAAATATAATAGTTTATACAAGATCATAAGCCTTGAAATCAATAACACGAATGATTTCTAAGGTATACACACTAACAAACTCCCACTTGTGCTAAAGTCATTCGCTGTGATATCAGATACCCATCTTCTCGAGATGCTGGTCCAGCTACTTCTATGTCATCGTCTTAATGAATGGGTCAGTTACATTGTTCGCTTAAGTAGTCTTTTGTATTAATATCTCACCAGCTCCAACGAATTCTCTCAAAATATGATATTTACATATGAAATAACCTTAGTATTATCACAGAATAGAGTTATCGGATAACTCATATTGGGAACAACACCAAGTTCAAATACGAACTTTTGTATCTAGACAGCTTCTTTTGATACTTCCGAAGCAGTAATATATTCAGTATTAATAGTGAAATATATTGTCGTAGTCTGTTTAGAATTTTTCCAACTGATAGCACCTCCATTACATACAAAAATAAAACCGGATGTAGACTTTCTATCATCTAAGTCTGATTGAAAATAAAAATTTGAGTATCCTTGTATACTCAACTTTTGAGATCCATAAGTTAAAACTAAATCTTTAGTCCTTCGTAAATACTTAAGGATTGTCTTAACGGACGATCAATATTTTTCACCAGGATTGGTCTGATATCTACTCGTAACACTTACAGTATATGCTATATCTGGTCATGTACATAGCATCGCGTACATTAAACTACCTATAACTAAAGCATAAGGTATAATACGCGTCCGTTGCGCCTCTTAATCGATTTTTGGACCCATATCTTTTGAAAGATTAAGACCGTGATTGAAGGGCAGAAGACCTCTCTCAGAGTTCTCTATACTGAACTTCTTCAATATCTTTTCTATGTACATCCTTTAGAATAATCCTATTACCTTCTTGCTCTATCTATATAGATGCGAATTCCCTAAATATAGGTCGTTTTTTCAAGATCCTTTATTGAGAAGGTTCTGGATAACTAGATCTTGGCCTCAGTCATTATGCTTATATCATTACCAATTAATAATATATCATCTACATACAATATGAGAAATATTATGGCATGATCCTTAACCCATTTATAAACACAATATTCATCTGAGTTTTATTCAAATCCATACTGATCACATTATCAAATCGTTTATTCCAGCTTCGAGAAGTTTGGTTCAATCCATAAATGGATCGATGCAACTTGCATACCTTATTTCTATCTAT
>JAVXUL010000008.1:1385705-1405192 GCA_035590515.1 Trichilia minutiflora | reverse complement strand
ATCAGGTCTACTGATATTTATTTCCCCCCCTTGCAATTAATTGTGTAGGATGAGATTGAAGAGGAGGATTGTGACTCTATTGAAAAGGTGCTTTGGCATCAGCCGAAGGGCATGGCTGAAGATGCTCTGAGCAACAATAGACTGGCAGAGCCCGTCCTGCTAAGTCACTTGTTTGATTCTGAGCCAGATTGGAATGAGATGGAATTTCTGATAAAATGGAAAGGGCAGTCACATTTGCATTGTCAGTGGAAATCATTTGCAGAGCTACAAAATGTATGTTTTCAATTCTGGAGTTTACATATGGGTGTTTGGCATGGATGTATGTTGTCCATTTGTAGCTATATCTTTAAGCAACTTTGGGAAGTTGATTTTACATGCAACGTTTTTATACTATTGTTGATTATCTCTTTTCTTTATTGCTTAAATAATCTGTACATTTTGCCTGTGAGAGCTTGCAGCTTAGTGGTTTTAAGAAGGTGTTGAATTATACAAAAAAAGTAATGGAGGATGTGAGGTACCGGAAGATGATCACACGAGAAGAGGTATTATTTGCTCCTGCTATTCCAAATTTTCCCCTTGGAAATTTGCTCATTAACAACAGTTTGTAGGGCCCTTTAGCAGCCAATCATTTAGTGAACTGACATTCCTTTTTACGAGACATTCAAATTTATGAGCTCACTCTTTGATTTTGAGTTGTGAAAAAAAATAGTGCAAATGTAGTGTGCTTTCTTAATTCTATAAGAAAAATGCTACATAGTACTGAAAGTATTAGACACAGGAGACACAAAAAATTGTGGTAAATTATCGATGGCCAAAGTATTTGCATGCTTGGTATTTTTTCAACTTTGTGATGTTTGGATTATGCGCTGGTTTTTTATGCGGTGTGGATGTTGAAGCCCAGCTTTCCATTTCTATATACTATTCAGAGTTCTTACTGAAAAACTGAGATTGAATTTGCTGTCATCGCTAGAGAGTTACTTATGAAGGAACAGGAAAATGATCATTTCCACCATAATGTTGTGAAACTGAGGGACTATGATACTTGGAATTCATGACATATGCTGTTTTATGCATTTTTTTCTCTCTGGATCTACTTTCTATTTTAAATACTTTCCATGATAAATGGCATACTATTCAGTTCAAATTCTTATTTTGCGCATGTTTCGGATATGTATTTTTTGCCTCATCGTACTGGGATGTTGATCATTCATGTATCATAAATATGCAATATAAGCTTTTCTGAATGAGCTTAGTTATAACTTAGCGTTTGTGTCTGATTTTGCATGTCAGATTGAGATCAATGATGTGAGTAAGGAAATGGACTTAGATATCATCAAGCAAAACAGTCAGGTTTGCTTTTCTCAGTTTTTATGCATTTGGCTTCTCTACTTCTCCCTTTAATATTTTCAAAATTTCGCTTTTTTACTAAAATGTTTCTGTAACTGGTTGATTATTTGGATTTTCAGGTTGAGAGAATAATTGCAGATCGAATTAGTAAAGATAGCTCTGATTATGTGGTACTGGAGTATTTAGTCAAGTGGCAAGGTCTTTCATATGCTGAAGCAACCTGGTATAATCTGACTAGATCTGTGACTTTTCTTGATCTTTCTACAAACTAGATCAGCTATAATTTTAATCTTCTTTGTATACTTTTGTTATATATGTTGATGTCCACGCTTGTAACTTTTATTTTTAATCAACATACTGGTTTTGTTTCTCATCTGAAAAGTTATTTTTGACTGGAATAACAGCAGCTTCATTTTGTTTCTTATTCAAAAAGTTTTTTTTTTTTTTTAAAATACTGGAACAATCTATAGATTATGTTTTTTGCCTTTGTCACATTTGTTTGGGATGACAATATATATTACTTGAGCTAAAACATATACTTGGATCCCCTCAAGACCCAAAAAACTTTATAGCCTTACCATTGTGGTTTTTGTTGTTGTATTCTGTTGTTTTTCCATTCTTTTAATGCAAAATTGGTTTTCTTATTGTGAGAATGATCGTTATGATGTGATGGTTGTTGATGTTCGGTGTTAGGGAGAAAGACGTAGACATTGCATTTGCCCAAGATGCTATAGATGAGTACAAGGTAGAGAATCACTTATATTGTGCTTTTGGTTTTATTTTTATTTTAGCAAATTTTGCTTTAGCTTCTAATTTTTATTTCATCCAATGTGGAGTTTGTTGTTTAGATATGGACATTACTGTGTTATAATTTTTAAAATTTTTGGAACGAACTTGTTCTCAAATTTGACATAGAAATAGGTTTGCAAAAGCTAACATGCAAATGCTTTCAAAATTAAGAGGTTTATGGTTTAAGATGTTTTGAATTGAAAGGAAAAATATAGAATTGACTGGTATTTTTCATTACAATAATTGCAGCATTCCTGCTATAGATTAGTAAGATTATGTTTTTCTTTCCCTCATTCCTCTTTTTCTCCAGTGAATGGAGGATCTCATCTTCACTGCTTCATTTTTTATAGAAAAAATTGTACTTCCTCTGGCTTGTATGAATAAAAATGACACTGTTTATGGTAGCAAATTGTTTCAGGGGTCTCTAGTGTGCTCTTTCACCTGTTCTATCCCTTCTTGTAGATGCAGTTGTGGATATGAATACACACCAAACAACAAAATGTTTTAAAGTATGGTGCAGGTTTTGAGATTCTTTATATTTGTTATCAGGCTCGTGAGGCTGCAATGGCAGAACAAGGGAAAATGGTGGATCTTCAGCGTAAGAAAGGCAAAGGTCTGTTCTTATGGTGGTGTTGATTTTTGGTAACTTGACTCAGTTTAGAAACTTGCATGATGAAGTTTGTAAACATAAAATATATCTTTTCGTATTCTTTTTTTTTTTTTTACGCGTCCTTCCTTTTTCTTTTCCTTAATCCTTTTTGTCTTAGTCACATCTTCTTCATTACAGAAACCATTTTCTACTTCTTAACAGTATTTGGTGTGTCATATAATGTGACCAAATTACTTAATCAGAAAACCTTTCTGGTATTCAGCAAGTTTACGGAAGCTTGATGAACAACCTGAATGGTTAAAAGGAGGAAAGCTTCGTGACTATCAACTTGAGGGCCTGAATTTTCTTGTAAACAGGTATGCTTTTCTCATTTGCTTGAAGTCTTGACATTTTGATTTCATAAGCTCCTGTACTTTGATGGTACGTTGCTAATGAGTGCCTTTTTATTTGACAGTTGGAGAAATGATACCAATGTCATTTTAGCTGACGAAATGGGTCTTGGCAAAACTGTTCAGTCGGTGTCAATGCTTGGTTTCTTACAGGTGATCTTCTGTTCTGCTTTGACCTGGTGGACTTGAAAATGTTGTTGTCATTGATTATACTGAAGTTAACGGTATTTTGTTTTCACAGAATGCTCAACAAATTCCCGGTCCATTTCTTGTAGTTGTACCATTATCCACCTTGTCAAACTGGGCAAAAGAATTTAGAAAGTGGCTTCCCACCATGAATGTCATTGTATATGTTGGTACGCGTGCAAGCCGAGAGGTGAGTAATTTTTGTTAATATAAATATTTGAGTTGCACATATGAATGAAATTGAGAAATTTCAAATATTTTTTATGAGCATTGCTGTGATTGATCCTTTGGTCATGGCCAATTTCTTTTTATCTGAAGAATTTCGCAAGGTTTTTGTGACTTTGTGTGTAATAGGATTCTATTATAAGAAGATTCTATTATAAGAAGTCTTGCAGATACTTGGTTTTATCAACCAACTGTTTGCATTGTTTCAATTGTATAGCATTGTTTCAACTACTTTCATATGCCGTCCTCTGAAACATAATGCAACCTGATTAACTTTGGATGGAGATGAACTTGGGGTCGTCATTCTCCAAATGCGTGGTGGTAAACCATACTTAGAAAGGGTAGAGGTTGTATTTCTTTGGATTCCTATGGACATCCTATCCAATTTTTGATCTTCTTCTTACTATTAATGTACATAATATCTGTTTCTTATTAAAAAACTCAAAAAAAAAAAAAAAGAAATTTGTTACTCCTTTCTTTGGTATCTGTCATCATTTCTTTTCATTGCAGGTTTGTCAGCAGTATGAGTTTTATAATGACAAGAAAGTTGGCAGGCCTATAAAATTTAATACACTCTTAACCACTTATGAGGTGGTCCTTAAGGACAAGGCTGTTCTGTCCAAGATAAAATGGAACTATTTGATGGTTGATGAAGCTCATAGGTTAAAGAACAGTGAGGCACAGTTGTACACAACACTTTTGGTAGGCAGAGTTTCCAATTGATTTTGTTTTGCTTTCTGTATTTACATTGGTGGTAATTTCCCATGGTCTATATCAAACAATGTCTTCGGGCAGGAATTTACCACCAAGAACAAGTTGCTTATTACTGGCACTCCCTTGCAAAACAGTGTGGAAGAGTTATGGTATGGTTTGAAAACTTTTTCTGTCCAATCTATTGCATTATCATTTTACCAACCCTGGTGCATGTTTTTGAATTGTGCACAACTTTTATGAGCCTTTTTGTTTCATATCCGTTTAGAATTTGAGTGTACCGAAATCTGCAAATTATATCATTTTTTTATGGCAGGGCTCTACTTCATTTTCTTGATCATGACAAGTTCAAAAGCAAGGATGATTTTGTCCAAAATTACAAGAATCTTAGTTCATTCAATGAAAATGAGGTGGGAAATACAGTCAGTTTTTAATGTCATCTTTTGGAAACTTATTTTTTCTGGAAGTATTATTGTCTTCCAATAAAAACATTTGGTTATGTATTGTGTTTACATGTAGCTTGCTAATCTCCATATGGAATTGAGGCCTCACATTCTTAGGAGAGTCATAAAGGATGTCGAGAAGTCTTTACCTCCAAAAATTGAACGTATTCTTAGGGTTGAAATGTCCCCTCTTCAAAAGCAGTAAGTATTATTTACTTGTTATTAAATGTTCTGTTTTGGTTTAAGTAACATCTGTTACTGGCTTTTGTTGTTGTAGGTACTATAAGTGGATTTTAGAACGCAACTTTCATGACTTGAACAAAGGAGTTCGTGGAAATCAAGTAAGTATTTCTGGGTGATTGGCTGTTTATTATAAATCACATTGGAAGCATTATGTGTAGATTTTGGTTTCCCTATTGTTTTTTGTTTAGGATCTTGTGGTTAACTGGTCCCCACAACAAATGTAACACCTTTTTCATTTGATTCAATTTTTGTAAAAAGAAATGCTAGTATCAATCAAATGCCATGTTGACATTTTTTGTGGCTAAGTATGAAAAATTGTGTTTATAAATTCCTCATCCTTGCTGTAAATTGTTGCTGTTGCTCAATTATGGGTAGTATTGCTATGATATTTTTATTCAATAACATGTTTTAATTGTCCATGTGAGTGTGATGGTTGACGTTTCATGTATGTTGGTTCTCTTGAATTTGCAGGTCTCCCTCTTGAATATTGTGGTAGAGTTAAAGAAATGTTGCAATCATCCCTTCCTTTTTGAGAGTGCTGACCATGGTTATGGTGGGGACACAAGCATAAATGACAGCAGCAAACTGGAGAGAATTATTTTGAGCAGTGGAAAGTTAGTGATACTGGACAAGCTACTTGTTCGGTTACATGAGACAAAACATCGTGTTCTGATCTTTTCCCAGGTTTGTTTTGAAACATTTTCACTTTATATGCGCCCAGTAAACTTCCGTGCTGGTGATTATGGAGCTGGATTATAATGTTTCTGTTAGTTGAAAATGATGTCATCTTTTCGCGTTTCAAGAGGCTGATTATAATAATCATTCATATAAATTATGGTTTTTGTGGTGCATGATCATTTTTTGTTCATAATTCCTTCGTGTGGCTGATATTTGTTTATTCTAAAGCCTTTGGACTTTGATATTGTGCCTGGCGTATGACTTATTCTATTTTCCGTTATTTGTGCCAAATGCCTCAAAATAGATCTTGGAATTACTATTGAGGTTTTAAGTAAATGAATAATACAAAAATTCAAAACTGTCATCCAATAGTCTGTTATTATCTTGTAGTTTCTTTGGGGTTTATCTCAAATCATTCAATTGTATAGAGTAGGAATTGTAGTTTAACCAAAATACATCCAAGAGTCCGAACTCATCAACAGATAAAGATATTTGTTGTCAAGAACTAAAACCTTCGATAGATCAAACTCATAATCTAAGAGGAATATATTAATAAGAAGTTTGAAATAATGCACGGCTGAGAAAATGTTGTTAAAGAAAGAAACAATAAGGATGTTAGGAAAATGAAAAATGAGCACTTAGATGATGGGAGAGTTAGCAGAATATATTGAAAAAGAAGTTGTACTTTCCCTGCTAATCTACCCTCCTGAATGGACCATTTAACCCTTAGTGGCTTAAATTGCAAAAGTTGAGGAAGTGACAGAAGATTGGGGTAAAGTGGTCCATCCATGTTTGTTGTATGATTTAGTTGCTTTGCAAAGATAGATTGATAAACCAAAGTAAACATTTGTTGTTACAATTTTCTTTTCTTTTTGTGTGAAAGCATGGCAAAACACTCTATATGTACAGCGTGTGTATACAGACTATTGAAAGTTCAGTTTTTTGTGGTTTGGACAATTTTGAAACATAGTCTTGTTATGATAAGAAACAAAGAAGATGTATTAGTAGAATTGGAGATGAAGAGTATGAGTTATTCAAGGTATACTCCACAGCATTCAAAGTAGTTTATATCCAAGCATCTCACAAAACCAAAAAAATAAAAATTCCAAAATTTACAATTTTAACAGCAAACCTCTTTTCAATTTAGGTGTACAGAGAAAAAAATAACAAGTATACTGAAATTCTCGATATAAAAGCCCTGAGAGTATCTGCAAGCTGAACTCTATTGCGCAAAATGTTGATGTCTTGTTGCCTTAAGCTTAAAACCCTGCCATGTAAAATTATCATGGGTTCTTTCATGCCATATGTTTTATGACTGCTATGTATTTCGTAAACAAACAGAGGTCTGGTATGTGAATTTATTTCGATGACTGAGTTGATGAGGCTGCTTTGCTTTGGCTAGTTATTTGTAGTGTTTGAGAATAGTAATGTATTTACACATGGATGACTTTAAGAATTTATTTGCAAAGAAGTTTGTCTTGATGACTATATACTTGTATGTACTGTCAGGAAAGCAGTGGGCAGGAACAGGTTTTCAAGTAATGCCTGTTTGATTTTTATGTTAGTGTATTTGCATGTCCTTAATATGAATATTAATAGAGGAAGAGAAATTATAAATCTCATAGTTGTCCAAAGAATCTTGTGAGGTATGGTTTTGGCACCATAGGTTAAACTATTTAGATTTTTAACTTCTTCAATTTGGTTTTACATCTGAGACTATTAAGAAGGTCATATTAAGAATTCAATTTTTAACTTTAATTTGTTTTTTAAAATTTTGAGCCCCTACCTGTCACTTAACTTTCTTGACAACTCTAATGCTTAGATTCAAGTGTTTTTTCTGAAGTGTGTTGATCCAAGTTATAATTTGAGTAATTTTATCTCTAGACATTTGCCATGAAATTGTTGTCAATTTAACATCTTTTGTTGCCATTATATGATTTTGTGGGTTATCAAAAAGAAAACCAAAAAGAAGAACAATTTCTACGCACACATTCTCATATATTTATTTTTTTTCACTGGTTCTTTCATTCAGATGCAAGTATGTAGCATGAGTCAATGACTTTTACATGTATAAATTACTGCAGATGGTTAGAATGTTGGATATACTAGCCGAATATATGTCGTATAGAGGTTTCCAGTTTCAAAGGCTTGATGGTAGTACAAAGGCTGAGTTGCGCCAACAAGCTATGGATCATTTTAATGCACCGGCTAGTGAGGATTTCTGCTTCTTGCTTTCTACTCGTGCTGGTGGCCTTGGCATTAATCTTGCGACTGCTGACACTGTTATAATATTTGATTCTGACTGGAATCCACAAAACGACTTGCAGGTTTTTTGCTTTCTTCTTTTTAAAAATTTCAAGGGCTATGTCTTGTTTCAATGTCTTTCATAATATTTTGATTGCAATTTATTTGCGTGTTATAAAGAGCATACATCTCTCATTATTTATAGTTGATTTATTTTATTTCAGGCTATGAGTAGAGCTCACAGAATTGGCCAACAAGAAGTTGTCAACATATATAGATTTGTTACAAGCAAAAGTGTTGAAGAGGATATCCTGGAGCGTGCCAAGAAAAAAATGGTATGGTACAAAGGACTTATAGTCATATGTTTGTGTCTCTTTATATTTCTCTGTCTGTATCCAGACCTACATTTAGATGCCGAGTTTCTTTATTGATGCCAACCGTGTAACATTTTCTCTACTGTTAATTTTGTTCTTTATAGGTTCTTGATCATTTGGTGATTCAAAAGTTAAATGCAGAAGGTAGGCTGGAGAGAAAAGAAACAAAGAAAGCAAGTTATTTTGACAAAGTAAGGGCATGTATACATATATTTTGAGTAACTATTTGTTGTGTAGCCTTTATTTTAAAATCCAATTGTAGTTGGGGTATCCTTTTCTTGATTATTAATGGGAACGTTGGTATAACTTGTGACATGTTTACTAACCTGACTACTGGTTTATTCATTTGTGGTTATTTAGCAAAATATAACCTTATAACCTTTTGTGATTCCAGAATGAACTTTCTGCAATTTTGAGATTTGGAGCAGAGGATCTCTTTAAAGAGGACAGAAATGATGAGGAGAGCAAAAAAAGACTGTTAAGTATGGATATTGATGAAATTCTTGAAAGAGCAGAGAAAGTTGAGGAGAAGGAAGTTGAAGGAGAACCAGGGAATGAATTGTTGAGTGCTTTTAAGGCAAGTGAATGATGTTCTGTGATGGATTTCGCTATTTATAACCTTGCCTTGTATAGTTCTCCATCTTTTTATCTTTATCTTCTCTTAATTTTTCATAAGCCCTTTTCCTCTCTCTTTGATCATATCCAGGTTGCCAATTTCTGTACTGCTGAAGATGATGGGAGTTTCTGGAGTCGTTGGATAAAACCTGAAGCTGTAGCTCAAGCTGAAGTATGGACTTGTATTGTTGATTTTCAGCATAACATTAAACATACCCTTGTTTGCAGGATTGACTATGTATTTGTTCTAAAATTCTATTAAGCTGTAGCTGTCTGCTCAAGGTTCTGTTTTCTGTTTTTCCTCCCTTTAGGAAGCTTTAGCTCCTCGTGCTGCAAGAAATACCAAAAGCTATGCAGAGACCAATGAACCTGAGAGAGGTAATAAAAGGAAAAAGAAAGGGTCCGAGCTTCAGGAGCCTCAGGAGAGAGTTCCAAAGCGCCGCAAAGCAGAATTTTCTGTTCCCTCTGTTCCACTTATTGAGGGAGCAACTGCACAAGTTCGAGATTGGTCTTATGGGAATCTGTCTAAGAGAGATGCCCAGCGTTTTTCTCGTGCGGTATGACCTCAAATTACTAGTGTGTTTTGATTATTTTACAACTTCAAACCTATGCATTTAGTTTGGAAGTCGGGTCTTACTTGGCAGGACTTCTATCAGATACTTCAACACAATAGCAACAATTGATTTGGATATTTCTCTACAAGCTACTGTATGAATTCTAGTAGGAGAGAAACAAAAAATAAAATGAAAACTAATATTTTATATATATATATATATATAAGACAAATAACCTGTAATTAGTGGTCCATAAACTTTTTCAATCTCTTGTAAATATTCACTGTAGATGGCACTTATTATTAAGTGCCAATACTTGTGATATCTTCTAATCATTGATTCAGTGCTTCTTTTGTTATGCTGCTTATATGGAATTGCTTCAGAATGGTTACTGTGTGTTTAGTATCTTTTATGATGAGAAGAAGTTATTTTTCTGTTGTCTCTTTGCTCCATTACATCACTCAGTGAAAATGTTGATGTTTTCATAAAATTAGGTTATGAAATTCGGAAACCCGAGTCAAATCAGCTCAATAGCTGCAGAAGTTGGTGGTGCATTTGCAACAGCTCCACCTGATTCACAGGTTGAGCTTTTTGATATTTTAATTGATGGGTGCAGACAAGCAGTTGGAGTAGGAAGTTTGGACCCAAAGGTTGGTTTTGGAAGAGATACTGTTTAATGTATATTGATTTTTTCCAATGTTAGTTTCATTATATTGGGGTGCTCAAAGTTTGTTCTTATATAATGATATTGATGCAATAACCTGTAGGGGCCTTTGCTGGATTTTTTCGGTGTCCCAGTAAAGGCTAATGATGTTTTTAACCGTGTTCAAGAACTTCAACTTCTAGCAAATCGCATTAGTCGCTACGATGATCCTATTAAGCAATTCCGAGTGTTGTCTTATCTTAAACCTTCAAATTGGTCCAAAGGTTGTGGTTGGAATCAGAGTATGTACATCCCACTCTTGTACAGCTGTTGTGTGCCTTAGTTATTATTTTTAATTTATTGTCATTCAGGATGTGGAAAACCAAAAGTAAAAAAGTGTTTTTTGATGATTTATTCTATTTTACCCTGTGAATATTGCTTTTAGTTGATGATGCAAGATTGCTTCTGGGAATATACTACCATGGATTTGGCAATTGGGAAAAAATAAGGTTAGATGAGAGTCTTGGCCTTACAAAAAAGATTGCTCCTGTTGAACTCCAACATCACGAGACCTTTCTACCGCGTGCACCAAATTTGAAGGAGCGAGCTAATGCACTTTTGGAAATGGTAGGCAATCACATTGTGAAACCTATGTAGAAGAGGAATTTTTATGATATTGTAATTCTTAAAATTGTTTGCCCTTTTACTTCTAACAGAGTGAATTCTGGATGCTAACTGTGTTAAATGTAGTATGTTCTAGTGGATCTGGGCAAAGCGACAAGCAATTTATTCAATACATTTCTTTCATTTTTGTTATTGCAAGCACATTTGTAGTTGCGTAATGCTGCTGTTTAGGTCATTATGTTGGTAATTGATTTATGCCAGTGATTTGTACTTGTTATTGATTGCCTGTACTGATGATTGGGATTTTGCCTCCAGGAACTTGCAGCTGTTGGTGGAAAGACCCCGAATGCTAAAGTGGGTCGTAAGGCTTCCAAGAAGGGGAGAGAGAATGTTTTGAACATGCCAATAGCTCGCCTGAGAGACAAGAAAGGAAAACCTGGTTCTGCTAAGATCAATTTCCAAAGTAGTAGAGACAGGTTTCAGAAACCTCACCGAGTTGAACAACATTTATTAAAAGAGGAGGGTGAAATGTCAGACAACGAGGAAGTATATGAGCAGTTTAAGGAAGTGAAATGGATGGAATGGTGTGAAGATGTCATGGTTGATGAAATTAAAACCCTGCAGCGTCTCCAGAAATTGCAGGCTACCAGCGACAATCTTCCTAAGGAAAAGGTCTCTTCTGTTTTTTAATCTTTTCTGGTGATTTTTGCATTTGTTTGGTAGAATTGTGTATCCATTTTTCTTCCATCCCTTCTCTTTTTTATGTCCAGGTGCTTTCAAAAATTCGGAATTACTTGCAGCTTATAGGGCGAAGGATAGACCAAATTGTCTTAGAGCATGAAGAGGAACTCTACAAGCAAGACAGTATGTATTTCTTCATCCTGCTTCATTTGTTTATCATTTGAGTTCTTATTGATCTACTATTTGTGCCTCTCTCTCTATTTTTCCCGCAAGTATATTGGTCACAATTATTTTCCGTGTGGCTTTGTATATCTTATGCTTTTCATTCTTTTCTTTTGTTTGTGTGTGTGTGTTTTCATATTAAAGTTTGCAGTACGTTCCATTGCAGGGATGACTATGCGATTATGGAACTATGTCTCCACTTTCTCAAATCTTTCTGGGGAGAAGCTGCATCAGATTTATTCCAAACTCAAGCAGGAGAAGGAAGAGGAAGCAGGTGGACCTTCCCATATCAATGGCTCTGCTTATGGTCCTATAGACAGTGGTGATCTAAATCATTTTTCTGCATTCAGTCGTCATTCTGAGAGGCAAAAAGGTTCTAAAACTGTTACTGCCTATCAAATGGCAGAACCAATTCACAAGGGCATTGATCCAAAGAAATTTGAAGCATGGAAACGGAGGAGAAGAGCTGAAACAGATACTTATTCCCAAGTTCGGCCGATATTACAAAGACCTGTGAGTAATGGCAATCGTCTACCCGATCCAAATTCATTGGGAATTCTTGGAGCTGCACCAACTGACAACAGACGTTTTGGGAATGAAAGACGCTACCCTATGCGTCAAACTTGGTTTCCTGGTAGACAGGGTTTCCCATCTGGCATCAAGTAAGCCTTTTTCTAATGTACGAGTGCAGCCGATTGAAGTCCGACACGAATTGGCTATCATCTGGTAGCATTTTACCAACTAAGCCACTTGAATATTCTCTGGAATTCTTTTTTACCATGGGAATAAAATACATGCAGATTCCAGCCTGGTTTTGTGTGGCTGGTCTGAAGAGTTGCATCCATCATCATATGGGAATTGCATACATGCAGATGCCAAGGAAGAAAGCCAAGGGATTGATTAACATAGCAAGACTCATATGCAGGTTTTGCCATAACTTTTTGTTTTTGTTTTTTCCTCAGAAAATGAGTGAGTAATTTTTTTATTGGGTTATAGTGAAAATTAGGAGAAAAAATAAAAAAAGAGTCATTCAGTTGGAAATATTGAGGCACGAGCTATACAATATATATGTGTATTTAGCAATTTGAGGAAGTGTACATTATCAATTTTGCATAATCTTGTAGCTCTTTTACTCCCTCCATGATACTTGTTTCAACATTAATCCGTCCACTTGTTGATATATGTATTCCCTAATATGGTTTCATCTTAATATTTTTAACAAAAAATGTCGGCAGATGCACTGTACGAAGGGATGGACACCGTCAAGATAGAAGAATGCAGTTGTATAACAATGTTGTACTAGGTTTTTCTTATACTCGATTCATGATGCACGATTTTTTTGCTTTTTGGGAGAAAATAGATGATGAGTGAGATGTTTTTTTGTTGAATCAATTCGATCTAAAGTAATGCTCGTGTCCGGACATATTTGAACTTGTACGTAGCTTATTGCAGTACTGCATTGAGTAGCTTGACATATCTTTTTGGATGTGATCTGGTATTGCAAGGTCGATGTGAAAATATACCAACTATTAATATAACGGTGTTGGGGAAAAAAACTAGAGTCGTTTCTCCTCCATTCATTGGTTTCTACTTTTCTGGTTTTTCCAGTTTCTTTGGCTGACTGTTTAAAAGGAAATAGATAGTGAATTTGTTTCCGTGATTTCTTCGTTGTTGAAGGGTTTGAAATTGTTGGGAGTGGATTTTAAATTTTTAATATGCCTTTGTGCATTGCATTCTTGATTGGTAATCATAATCAACATACAAGTAAATGAAAGATATCTTTGAGATGGATTTGACTCATGGTCTTGGACACCCTTCTATTACCTTTCATTAATTTCCATGTGGAGGATAAAATCATCATAAAATTGTAAAAATGTGAATTTATTTTCAGATCTATATGTATTTATTGACAGTTTTATTTATTAACAATGCTTGACGTATTTGAATTTGGATGGCTTTGGTGAGCAGGTTGAAGGTGTTTAATAATTATATCAAATATCAATACACATTGTTCTAAGTAATAGGAGTATTTGAAACTTGTTTTTAAGCTAAATTTTCTGATTCTACGTCCTAATGATGATGTTTAAAACAACACAATTGTTGTATGATACCAAGATCTTATCGATCGATGCAATTTATTTTAGTATCACTGAAATTGAATACAAGAATTATATTGTTAGAATAAACATTTAATCAACACAATTGTTGTGTGATAGCAAGATATTATCGATCGATGCAATTTATTTTAGACAAATGAAATTGAGTAGAAGAATTCAATTGTTAGAATAAACAGTCAACCAAACAAACACAATGGGAAATGGGGACTACAAGTTCCCAAGAAAGGAATGAAAACAAAACTAAAGAAAGCTAAGTGCTTAAACCACAAAGATGAAAACCGAGGTGTGGTGTGCTTCCCACAAAAGAGGGTGTGGCTCACAACCATCATCACTTTATCTTTCACTTGGCTATCTAAACCTCAGACTTACGTTTAACTTCAAACAACTATATACATAACCGTATCCATTTTTTCTTTATCCAAGGTCTTTATATTTTCATATTTATTTAAAGTGTTCCTATTTTCATTCTTCTAACTAGGTGCTCTTAATTATCAAGTACCCTTCATTTGTACCCTTCACACTAAGGGAGAGGGAGATAATTTTCCATGATCATATAATTAATTTGAAAAAGGACCTCATCTCATTAATACAACAAAAGCCTAATCATCGATTTATGATAAGTATTGATATAACTCAAGGACTGAAGGGAAACAAACTAAAACCATAGGGGCACTAATGCAAACATGAGAGAACTTTGGAAAATAAATAAATAAAGTAGTGAAAGCAGAAAGCTTAGAAAGAGCCGCCTGTTTCCACGTCATTCAATTTGAATTCTTGGCCGCAAGATTCCTGTTGTTGATTCACCCTTATCTGCCACGTCTGAGGAATGATGGTCCCATTCTCATTGTTGGTTGGTTCTCCCGCGGTCTTATAAAAATGAATCCCCTCTTTGGCTTCTTGTTT
Organism: Trichilia minutiflora; assembly: GCA_035590515.1. Classification (NCBI taxonomy): domain Eukaryota; kingdom Viridiplantae; phylum Streptophyta; class Magnoliopsida; order Sapindales; family Meliaceae; genus Trichilia; species Trichilia minutiflora. The sequence goes on along the minus strand of JAVXUL010000008.1, from coordinate 1,390,594 downwards.
AATCTATACGCAGAGCCTGAAGCAGCTTCTGCTGACGTTGCCGTTAGATTCTATCTATCTATTGAAGGTAATCTTCAAACCGTTTTTAATTCTGAATTATTCCATTTGTTATGTGTGTTTCTTGGGTTTGGTTTTGTTCCTTGCACGTATATTCTATGCTTACATATGCAGTATGGTCTTTTGATTGCTTTCCGTTTTTGTAATGTTCAGCTAAAATTCTCTGTTTGCTTCTCTGAAATTTTATTGGCTTTCATTGTTTTATTCAGTTATTATCAGGATATATGTATTCCACCTTATCAAGCATACTTGACCATAGTATCACTCATCATAACACGAGCTTACCAAATTATAGAGATGGATAGTAAGCTGGTTGTTATGATATTACTTATCATATCATATCATCGTTCATACAATGGTTCAAAATAAATTTCTAAATCTGTTTCTTTTGAAAAATAAGAATAAGTAAGTTTCTCATACAAGTTAAGTTTGTATAAAAAAAATTCTTTACATTTTTAGTGGACAGAAGTACCTTTTTGACTCTTGTTGTTTTCTCTGTTACATAATGTGTATAAGAAAGTGTAACTAAATAAATTGATGAAGGATACTTCTGCCTTAAAGGAGTCTCATGAAATTTGAGATATGGTCAAATATTGGTTGTGTTATTATGTTTATTTTATTTTTTGTTCAACAAATTATTTTGGACATATTATCTAAGCTAGCTACAAGGACTCTTAATTATATTCTTATATATGTTAACCAGATTTTTGGCAGCTATATTGATACTCTTACATAGCTTTTCATGCTAAATGTTGTAGTAGAACTAACTCTAGATTTAAGGACAGTTTGGTATGCTTCTACTTGGCAGCTGTGAAGCAACAGTAACCGTGTGGCTACGGCACCTCAATACCAAACATGCCCTTAAGCCAAGAGAATTGTTTCATTATCAATGAAGGAAAAGAAAAGTCTTGTAGAGAAATTTGAAGCCAGGAAGCTTTTCCATTTGTAATATGTTCTGAATTATTGCATCAAGATACATATTAATTGCTTCTAGATTGATGGAAGTAGTAATCATAATAACTAGATTCATACTTGATTTCCTAGATGTGGTGTAACTTATTTTCCATCCAGTGTAAAAGATAGCTAGTGTAAAATTACGAAAGTAGGCACTGATTTCTTTGTTTCTTTGGAATCTTATAGCAAAGGTGTTTTGATGCTGTGAAGCATTGAGAATTTGTGAGATTTCAAGTTATTGGTTGAATATCAAGTTACGGGAAGATGGATTATGTTTATGGACCCGGAAGGAACCATCTCTTTGTTCCTGGACCCGTTAACATCCCGGAACCTGTCATTCGAGCAATGAACAGGAACAATGAGGATTATCGTTCTCCAGCTATTCCAGCATTGACAAAAACCCTTCTTGAGGATGTCAAGAAGATTTTCAAGACGACTTCCGGAACTCCATTTTTGATCCCAACCACAGGTATATGTGCTAGCAATACAACTGTCAATATTTATAATTTTAAATATTATCTGTATTCTGTTAGTATCAAAGTAATTGCATTCTTGCTTCAAACGTGCATCTTAGTTGTCTATGCAAACACTAATACGTGTATGTGCACCCATGCATATTTATATATTATTTGGAAAAAAATGGTACATACATTTACTGATAGAACTCCATAATTGTCATCTTTTATGTTTTCGGTCCTATAATTGAAACCTATAAAAAGGGGAAGAGAATTAGTAGTTACATGCCTTTTAGTTAGCCATAATTTTGCCTTTGTTGATGTTGCTCTTTTGTTTTAGGAACTGGTGCATGGGAGAGTGCGCTTACAAATGTACTATCTCCTGGAGATCGAATTGTGTCTTTTCTGATAGGCCAATTCAGTTTGCTTTGGATTGATCAGCAGCAGCGCCTAAACTTCAACGTTGATGTTGTTGAAAGTGATTGGGGTCAAGGTGCTAACCTTGATATACTGGCAGCAAAGCTTGCAGCAGATACCGCACATACCATCAAGGCCATTTGCATTGTTCATAATGAGACAGCCACTGGAGTTACCAACAACTTGGCTAAAGTGAGAAAAATTCTTGGTAAGTGTATATTTTATACATTGGAAGTGAGATATGATTGCATCGATACATGCCTTCATTCATGTGCCCCTTATCCTATGTGAATTTGCTGAACTTTGATCCATAGATATCTGTTAGACCACATCTTAACCGGGTAATTAAACGTATATTCCACTCATTTTAAATTTAAATCTGTAAACAGTATTTTCTATATATGTTTTGTCGTTCAATGTTGTAAACTTTCACATACTTTGTAGAAATAGATGGGTGGAATGCAACTGTTAACTAACTGCAAAAATTAGCTCTACATTGGTATCAAGTATTTCTTTAAGTAGAGATCAAGAAGTAGGCCAATACAAAAAAAATTAATAAAATAAAATAAAATAGTAAAATAATAAAATAAAATTTTAAAGAACTCTTTCAAAAATGACTGGAGTCCTTCAGATAAAAGCTTTCGAGGATCTGGAAGTAGAACTACTTGTGAAATAAACTATACTTCTTATTAGCATGCTTTACGTTGATGACCGTGCCATGCTTCTTAGTCAAAGTTATCAAGACTGTTAATTAACCTGCATCTTTCAATGGCTTTTTGATATATTTATGTCTCTTTGGATCTAAAAATTTTGTGTATTCATAACTCTAGTTAACAGGTTCACTGTCTTTCCACCTTTAATTTATTTCATTGTATGCTAGTTTACGTATTTGCTTTATTTCTCTACTTTTCATTGTTTGTTGCATCTATGTTTGAAACTTAAAAGATGTTAATATGTGTTGTATGTAAATATTCTTAGATGAATACAGGCACCCAGCTCTTTTACTTGTTGATGGGGTATCCTCCATATGTGCTCTTGATTTCCGTATGGATGAATGGGGATTAGATGTGGCCTTAACCGGCTCTCAGAAAGCTCTTTCTCTTCCTACTGGAATGGGTATTGTTTGTGCAAGCCCCAAAGCACTAGAGGCATCCAAAACTGCAAAATCAGTCAGAGTTTTCTTCGACTGGAATGACTACTTAAAGTTTTACAAACTGGGAACATATTGGCCATATACTCCTTCAATCCAACTGTTGTACGGGCTGAGAGCAGCCTTGGATCTTATTTTTGAGGAAGGACTTGACAATGTGATTGCAAGGCATAACCGTTTGGGCACAGCAACCAGGTAAACTGGAGAATTTTTATAGTAGTAGGAATGTCAAAAATCGAAACAAAAATATTTGTTTGACAACTCTTGAAGCAATCCCTATACTGCGACAGCAGCTTTACGATGACCATGTATGCTTGCTTTTGTTGGATGAATATTTTTAAATTTGTTGTTTTTTTAAATAAACTTTTGTAATGTAGGCTTGCTGTGGAGGCATGGGGATTGAAGAACTGCACCCAAAAAGAAGAATGGTTCAGTGACACTGTGACTGCGGTGCTTGTTCCTCCATATATTGATAGCACAGAAATTGTTAGAAGGGCTTGGAAGAGATACAATTTAAGCTTAGGTCTTGGCCTTAACAAAATAGCTGGAAAGGTATTTAGAATTGGGCATCTCGGCAACCTGAATGAGGTACTTTTTTATTTTTCAAAATCTTGTAGGTCAATAATGAGTGTTCTTCACATGTTCAACTTTGTGTTTTCATACTTTTTTTAATGAGAGATCATGTCAAAATGTTTGCCTCATTGTCTACATATTCGTCAGCTCCAAAAAATATTATTTTCTCAAAAAATCTAGTATTATAGTGCATAAGACTTGCTTTTTAAAGTTGCCTGACCTTGCTTAATCTGTACACTCTTCATACATTTTCAGTTGCAACTATTGGGCTGTCTTGCCGGAGTGGAGATGATACTAAAAGACGTGGGATACCCGGTTAAGCTGGGCAGTGGAGTTGAAGCTGCTTCAGCATACCTACAGAACAACATTCCTATGATCCCTTCCAGGATTTAATTCACCTGCCATTCATGTAATTACTTCTCCTCCATCATTTGCTTCAAGACACTATGTAAACAAAAAATGCATAGTTTCTTTGCCTTGCTTGGACTCAGTTCATACATTGCTGCTGATATTATCCAGTATTTGGAACTTGTTTAATCCAGTTGAGAGTATTGTATTTCTTCTTTGAAAATCCTAAGTATCATAAATGATTGCAATCTGCTACATTTTCAATTCATTCATAGATGATACCAGAAAGAGATCTTATAAATTGAATCATTTAGTTCTCGAGTACGTATACAAAAACGTGTTAGTTATACAATGATATCTCAGAAGGAATTCATTGTCATTACATAACTCTTCTTCATCTTCATTATTTCCCTCACAGCTTCACCGAAAACCTTCTCTTCTCCCTCGTTATCAAAATCACCACCATCAATTTCCTTCCTGATCACTCCATCATCAACGGGTCTGATCACGACTAGTGTCGCTCCCTTCATTGTGTACCCTGACGCCGGCAACTCCAACACCGGCGAATACAACAACTTAATGTTTATATCCGGCACCGGAGTCCTCTCCAATGAAGATTTTTTTGGTTGTAAAACATCCATGGAATTTTTTATCTCAAAAAGCTGTTCTTCCTCCACGGAAAGCTTCCCTTGATTATTACAATCGGTTATCACCACATTTTGAAGATTGGCATAATCTGATACAATCTGTTTCACGAAATGATGCCTTGCTGATGCGGAAATCAAGCAAGAAATCGTCCATATTATCCGTAGTTTAAGTTGATCCTGAGTTAAAAACGGTTCCTCATTTTCTTCTCCATCAGAATTTTCCCATGTAGGATTTCTTTTGTGAAATGAAGTAGCACCAAGTATAATGCAACTCTTTAGCTCCCTTCC
>JAVXUL010000008.1:1351924-1365001 GCA_035590515.1 Trichilia minutiflora | reverse complement strand
TCCAAAGGTATTAGTTTGCTCTCATAAGACTCAAAATTGTTTAGAGCATACTTTTATCTTGGTTAGAGGCCTTAACAACACAGTAATTATTGGAGCGGATTTTTTGGCAAAAATCTTTCCCTTTGAAGTATCCAAAGAAGGGATTGAAGCTCAAATAAATGGGAAAGCTTTCCATTTAACTTTCTGCGAAGCTCCATATTCAACTGAAATTAATTGAAGCTCTGATCTTTAAAAGTCTTGGTACCTGTGCTTCCCCAAATAAGAAAGTTAAGTGATTAAATGCTAAACAACATCAATCTCAGAATTAGATTAAGAAAACAAATGAGTAGGAAACTAACCCAGGCTTATGACAGTAATGGGAAATCTGAAAAAAAGTGAGGTCATTCTTCTTCATGCTCGTATCATATATCTCGTATTAACCACTAGACTCGAAACTAATTTTTCTATATGTCATCATGTTTAATTCACCTTGTATAAAATTGTAAGTAGTAATAGTAACTTTTTTTTTTTTTTTTTAAAAATCCGAAAACTCCGACCGTCAGCCAACGTTTCGGGAGACTCCTCCAGGGAGACCCGGACCCTGACTGTCCTTGAACAATGTCACTGGGACGGGGCCCAGACCCTTAACCAAACAGGCGTCCAACTCGGTTCCCTAACAGGCGGTACCAAATGATCAGATAAAACCGGGATTGCACCAGGCTCTTACATCTAGATGCACTCCCAGAGGTTCGAACCCAGAATCAGTACGAATATCTCCCCAAGATGGAACCACCAGGCTACACCCAACGAGTAACTATAAAGCCTTTATCTAGAAACATTTTGATCCAACAAAAAGAGGCATGTAAGGATGAAGTTACTTCAGCAAAGAACAAGAACAATAAATAGGGAGATGTTTTGTATACCTAATTGATTCATATGTTACATACATGGCACCTGGACAAGAAAAAGCAAAAATAAAGTAAAGATAGAACAAATATACCCAGCTGAATTAATTGAGATTATCAGTTGTAACCTTGGCAGCTTGTCAACTTATTTCTTCATTTTGATTTCAATTTGAACATCCAAAAATTAAATAGACAGAAACAAAAATATTCTTGGAATTTCAAAGGGTGCACAAAATTTCTCAAATAGTGGATTATACTAACAAGTCTCACTTCTAAGAAAGTTGTATGTAAAATGATATGTAATCAATAAGATAGTAATCGTAGCCAATCAATCCCTCATAACTGGCACCTGCCATATCAAAATGCAACCCATTAGATTTTCATACAAATTGTGTGGCAACATAAACAATAAATCTAAAATTCATATTTTCAGTATTCCTATTTTAATCAAAGTGGATGAAATCAAGTTTCAACACCACAAACAGTTGATTAAGTAAAAAAAATTGAAAATTAAATTTGAGTTTGTTGATGAAAGAAAATTATCTTTTGATTTTCGAACACCAGAACTTTCTTCTTGCTTGCTTGCTGGATTTATTATTACCTGAGATAAAAAAAAAGGATAAAATCAATGATTCGACAAAAACCCTCTAATGCTCATGTGAGTTTTTAGGGAGGAAATTGCAACAATATAATAGATTAATTTAGTCTCTTCTTATGTACTTGTAAGAATCTAGCATGTTTTTTTTCTTCTAAAGTATCAAATGTAAGTTTGTATGCTAAGGATTTAAGCATTGAAAAAAAATGGAAAAAATAAAAGTTTTGAAAATATACCAATTTTCTTAACTTTCTTGAATTTTAGTTCATACCTTTTAAAGATTTAGAGACTCAAATTAGGATCTCCTCTAAAGATCTCAAAATTTTATATAATACCCAAGACTTTCGTGACTTAGGAGGTATTGGAGATTTTATGTCATACCTAAAACCTTTGTTGACGTAAAAAGTATTAGGATTTTATGTCATATTCAAAACTTTTGTTAACGTAGAATATCTCAGAATTTTATGTCATATACAAAATCTTTATTGACTTAAAAGGTCTCTAGACTTTATGTTATTCCATGTGTGTTTGACAATTAACTTATAGAAAAGTCCTCAACATCTCGAACATTCTCTCAAACAAAGTTCAAGTAATCTAATAGTAAAATCTCACATATTCAATTAAATAGAAGACTACTGGAAAATCATTTAATACCCACTAAAAAATAAGTAATCAACTCCTAACACTTAATACAAGGAGTTTATAATAGTAGAAAGAGCAGATCAAAGGAATGTTTAAGTAGAGAGAAATGGCTCTACCAATAGTGATGCTTGTGATTACATGAGCGAGACAACTATTTTGCCTCGTTATAAACTTCTTGTGATTGGTTGGTTAATTGTTAAAATCAAATGGCTTGCTTGAATTGGTCTATTTGTTTTGTTTATTAATAGAAGCTTTGAGCCTTCAACGTCTAACCTGTTAGCTATAAAACTGGGGCCTTAGATTTAGTTAAAAGTAGATGAGGGTGAACTAGAGGTGTCTAACAGGCTGAATCGACCAACGAACCGGTTCGATCTAGTTTATCAAAAATCGGGTTCGAACCAGTTTGATGAACTATTCATATGAGCTAGGTCGATTCCGGGTCCATATAAATGGGTCGGATCGATTTTAGATATTTAGAACAAGTAACCCAATCCAAAATTGATCGGGTCGATGTGGCCATTGATCCGACGGGTTGAACCGATGATTCGGACCGGTTCAACCCGCGAATAAAATAAAAAAAATTAAAAAAAAGACAGCAACCTGCCGGTTTACTGTGTGAACTGGTGGGTTAAATCGAAACCAGTCTAGATCGGCCCATTAGTGTTCACTTTCTAATTCTGGGCCTATTCCAATAAATACGAACCGTGAAATAGGCTCGGATCGGCTCGTTATAGCTACCAGTTCAGGCTGATTCTGCCTTTTTCGATTCTTTGACCTGGCCCAAAATCGTCGGGTTGGGCCCGTTAGACACTTGTAGGGTGAAAACAGGTTATTCCAAAATTGATCGAGTTTTATTGTAAAATAGAAGCTTAATTAACTTTACCGTGTGCATTACATTGAGACAAAATCATCGAGTTTGGATTGATTCAGACATTATTTTTATGTTTTTCTTTACCTAGACTTGTTTGAATCTTTGGACAAAGACACCAGAATCAGATGTTAGACATGGACAACAAATGCAAAAAAATAGAAAATCATTGGGTGTGTACGCTACATGCTCTTAAAGGTTGAAGACATGTGGAGATTACATGTAGGTTAGTTGTAGGCACGTGTGGTGCATGTATCGATCGGTCTACACCACTCTAGACTCAATTCACTCAACCCAAATCGAGTTCACATGAACTTGATTCATAACAATCTAATTTGACCCAAATTTGACCTGATCCAAAATTTAACTGGAATTCAACCTACCTTGGCACTATTCAAACTCGATTCAAATAGTTTTTCAATCCAACCAAATTGGACCATGGTTCAGTTAAATCGGTTGATGTTTTTAGCCTGGTTCAAGACTTAAATTAACTCCGATTAAAGACAAATTTGGTACCCTAAGATTTTTGATGTGTCAAATCGATTTGTGATTTCAGAATTTTGATTTGAGCTTTCAAAATTTAGAAATCTTTAAAAATATATGAGTAAAGAAAGGAAAAACACCAGTTTTACACTATCTCAATTGGTTAACACATTGAAAAAGGATTAATTTTATTATTTTTGATTTGTGTATAACAGAAAAAAGTGCTAGAAGATAAATCAGAGGTTCGAGACTACTTTAACTTATGCGAATATTAAACTATTCGGAGAATGTGTACAAATGATACCTATATGAAACAAAGAAAGTTCTTCTAACTTCTGAGTAAGGAAACATGAAGAGTCCTAAGAAGTTATATCTACGATTATATCTAAAAGATTATCTGCGATCACATCTGAAAGATTAGGTACCTGAACTCTATGGCGACTAGGTACAAGAATTTTCCTCTTTAATTTTGATTTGAAACCCAAAATCGCATTGTCTTACCTAATATCCTGGTATATACTAAATATTAGGGTTTCAGTTTACTTTTGCCGTATTCTTTTTTATCATGGCTTCTAAATTGATTCAAAACGTGTCACATGAAGTTGAAAATCAATATGAACTCTCTCTGAGGCAAGCTTTTGAAGCTCTTGAACTGTAGCTTAAATCGTCTTTTCCTTTTATAATCCCGAATTCACAAGAGTACTTACAGCTTAATAGAGCTACTCTTTATGGGGTTTTATATGAACCACGTTGTGCTTAAATTCATACCAAACATTTACATGCTATAGTAACTGATGGATATGCTTTACTTGTAAGTTTGCTTGTAAAAATTGTTAATGAATTGTATGTGAAACTTGTTGATTCGACAAAGAATCAGTTGATTTGGGTTGCTAAGGAGATGCTTTATTTATAAGTTTGCTTGTAAAAATTGTTATGTTTCTACCCTAGGGTTTGACGGTTTGTTGGTGTGTTTATTGAGGCAAATTGTTGGTAGGAATTTTAGCGATGGGAACTTATGGTTATGTTTTGAGTTGATAAGACTGTTTTCAAGTAAATTTGATTGTTTATTAGAAGAGGAACCATTGGCTTTGAATAATGCTTTCTATACATGTCTTTAATTATTAGCCGATCACTGTAGGTTATTGAGTAATGCAAAATTAGATATGTTGAAAGATTGGAGATTGAGTTTTGCATCAAAATGTTGAGGAAGCAATTTCATTTGTGTTTGAAAATAGGTAGGGATCTTCTTCAACTACTTCATGATTTAGTTCATGTACTAGCATTTCGAGCTATATGAAAAGACTTAGTATTGAGCTCGAATGAGTTTAACACCCCAGGTTTTTCGGATGTCTCACTATTGTATCATATAAGAATTTCTAGTTGGTATTTCCTGACAAGAGTCACTCATGAGATGAAAACCCAGTTACGATTTTTACTTACACGTGTGAAATTGGATAGCCAAAAATGATATCAGGATTAGTTTACTAAGAAGTTTCTTTTGGGGAGAGAGAGAGAGACTCTTATAGTTGACATTGTACCGTTTATATGTTATGGACATGACCCATCTAATGAAATCATTCAATCAGATGTTATTCCTAGATGGGCAGGTTGTAGGTTGGCTTCTCAAGTGTTATCGAAAGAATTATGTTCAAGCTAGTGTTAAGCTTGCACTATTTTATGATTGACTTTTCTTTGACGAAAGTGTGGACAATATCATGAATATTAAGCCTGCAATGTTGTTGATGGTATATGCTTAATTCCAAGATACATTGACATGACTAATGCTCTTTTTGATTTTTTGCTCCTTTCTTGTGGCTAACTATGATGTGGACAGGAGAGACATTATACTTAACGGAGTAAAATCAGCTTTTTGTATACTTGTCCAAAAAGGAGTGGTTCACTCACTAAATGTCTTGACCTCGTGTAAATCACTTCCTCCTTTTTTCCAAGAGAGGCTTAAAGGGTTTCGATTAGGTTTAAAAGTTGGAGTTCATAGTGAGCTGCAGCCAGTTGGGTCTAATTTGCTTCAAGCTACTACTTTCTTTTCCACTTTTTTTTTAATATATATATATTTTTATTTTTTTAATTTTAAAACCCCACCCCACATTCGAACCCGATAGTTAAGCAAACACAAAAGGACTATAAAGCCACTAATATATGTCCCCTAAGGGTTCTCTACTCTCTCTCTCTCTATATGTGCACCCTGCCAAAAGAGTATCAATATAAACACACAACAGTTTTCATTCGAGGGCACTTTTTATCTCATACACATCAAAGCTTTCTGGTTTCAATCCATTCCATTAATTCCAAACATAAATATAAATATACATTCTTTTCATTTAAGCACACAAGCAATCAAACTCACTTCTTACCACGCGCACATCCAAACTTTCATGATTCAATTAATTCAAACAAATTTCATCTCATCCCAGCCCAACTTTCATTCCCTTCAAACATTTTTGCAACATATACACATTCACAATCAATCTAAAGCTACGTCATAAAAAGGTGTCAGCAACTTTGTAGGAGAGATTCCACCGTCAATCACAAATTTAAAAGTGCTGCGAACTCTCAACCTGTCCAATCACAATCTCGAAGGTCATAGTCCATCCTCTTTGTCAGGCTTAATGATGCTAGAATCATTGGACTTCTCTAGCAATAATCTCTTAGGAGAAATCCCTCTTCAGCTAGTAGAGCTTATGGCACTTAAATTTTTTGATTTGTCAGGTAACAATCTCACAGAACTAATATCCTGGAGAAAACAACTCAGTACATTTGATAATGACTCATGTGATGGGAATCCTGGATTGTGTGAAGTAACTTTATCAAAAAAATGTGAAAAGTCTTGAGCACGTCTTCGGCGTAAGAAAACATGAATGGCTTGCAAATACGTTTGGCCTGCAATTGAAAGCTATTTAGAGGAGTAGACATAGGAATTGAATAGAACCTGTGACAAAATGTGAGGGTAGTCTCTTGTGAAAACTTACTTACCTATTATGTGATATGTATTTGAAGGTTATATTGTTTGAATAAACTTTGGATTGGCTATGAAGATACCCCTATCTTTGATATACTGTTAATTACATGTTAGTACATCTACCATTAACTAATTGTATTTTTCAAAATTGATTTGTGATTTTTTGCCAAGAAATTGGACGGGAAAAAGAGTTATAATGCTAAATTTTGAAAAATGTGAAGTGCATTTATAATTATTTACCCTCATCTTGAATTTTTGTAATATTTTTGGGATTGGTTGCCTCGCAATTGGGTAGTAAACAATGAGCCAGTTGGGCTATACAAGTAGGCATATTTGCATTCTGTTTTTCTTTCTTGTGCTGAAAAACTTATTAAGGCCTTCTGGAGCCACATCACAATGAATGATGAATGTGGTAGAAAAAGTAAGTTAAAACGCAAACTTTTCTTTCTTCTCTCGAAGGAGTTTTTATCTATACACTTCTAGCATAAAAATTAATTGTAGCAACTGTCTACATAGAAATGCATGATAGTTTCTGAAAGATTGATTCCATAAGATAATTTAACATCACCTGTAAAAACTCCAAACTTCATTAATATATGCACGCTTAACTTACATAAAAGTGGAAATTGAACATTTAATTCCTATTACCACCCGCTATCCAGAAACAACTTATGGAAAACTCTTACCAACCTACATGTTCATCATATTTTTATTCACGTATGTGTCTTAGCAACAAATACAATCTAGATTGAGCAAATAGCATGTCAACAAAAGAACAAGAAAACATGGAGATTTAATAGATGAGACATACAAATGAGACAATTCTTTGCTTGATAAATATTGCAGAAGGAACAAATGGTAGGTCATTTTACGTAAGATATGAAAGCGGTCAACCTGGAACTGTCATTGGGTTAATAGTTAACAACTCAGATAACATGTAATAGAAGTGAAGTACTTAAAAAATATTACGCACACATGATATACCACACATTCAAGCCAAAAATATACAATGCTTCGTTGCATTTACATGATTAAACTTCATTTTTCATGGTTATATGAAGCACATAGTGGAGCTTAAAACCCAGAGAAATTCTTTAAGACTATGGGTGGTGGACCAACTACTACTACTACTACATGACATTCAAATTTTTCACCCAAAGACTATGCGAAATTTTCATTTATTCAACTAGTTGAGTATTACACTCCATAAATCGAGTAGAGCACACTCAAGCAGTTAAATATTTTACATGATTAGACAATTTGATAATTCATCTTATCTCAAGCATATTCAAGAAACTATGATTGATTCAAAAATGTCTGTCCGGCAAAATACTGAAGCTCGACATGTAGAAAGTATAACAACAAACTTAGCATAAGCCACACAATACTGTACTTCTATTCGAAGAAAGCATAAAAGAAAAGAAGATTGCCTGCTGGACTAAAGTGCTACAATATCTTGTCATCTGAAACATTGCTACCAGTTTATAATACTTTAGTAACTTTCAAGCTCTGTAAAATCGTCACAGCATATTCATAACTAAGCAACTCCCAACATGTCATGCCATAATGAATATGAAATAGATACAAAATGGAATCACTGCTGTAATTTCCATAACTTTACAAAGACTGCTAAACATATCATCTCTAACATTTCTAATTGTGGAACTAAGCCAGTTGTGTCAAAAGCAAAGGTGAGCAAAAATCCAGAACTCTTAATCTGTAAATTGTATGGCACTAGAGCAAAGTAATTGATAAATATGAAGCAGCATAGTAGACAAGAAAATAAAAAAGAATGCTGCAAATCAATTTCATATGGTTGCAGAGTGAGTGAACCGCTGATTTATGGTACATGGGGCTCCTCAGTAAGGATTCTTGGGTGTGCTTTCCAGAAGCTTTGCTCAATTATGTTACAATGCGGTACAGTTACTTTGTTTGCTAGTTTTCCAGCAGAGGATCCATTTTCAAATGACATCATATTCTCTGTTTGCATACATTATAAACCCATCGACTTGAGTTAAGGAAAACAACTCCATAATAAACTAACTCATCATTATATATAAAATATAAATGCTTTGGGTTCTCTGTACTTGATATTATAGAAGTTTTATCTAGAAACTTCCTTTCCTCTAGATGGAAGGTAAATTATTTTATGTGAACTTTTCAGCTGTGAACCTTAGATAAATGCTACTCAAAAAGCCAGGTTAAATTAGCCACCTATCCATTTCTTATCAAGTGTGTACTAAGTGCTTGACAATGTGATTTGTGTGCATAATTGATATCTATTGGAATGGATTTTAGCGAGGAGAAATTTAACCTTAACTCAAAATGTAAAAGAACCGTCGAGGAACATGACTGGTAATTTGTTGTATTCAATAGCAAGTTTCTTACTAAGCAGTTCATTCTTTTCCTATGTTTGAGTGGCCTAAAACAAGGAAAGAGTGGAAATTACGACAATAATAATATAATAACAGTAATAACTAGAACATGTTATGCAAATACTATACCAGGGGTTTACAACAAGACCTTCACAAATGTTTGAACTATCAAAAACGAATGAGCAAAATAAAAATCCCAGATTTAAATGTTTCACTTTTATATTAAAGCAAAGATTTTATGGCTCTTGTGAATTTAATTCAGGGAAATTCCATCCAGCAGAGTAGCAAAATTATATATCTATAGAATGATAGATATGGATATTAGAAAGATAGCCATTTTGACATCAATCAACCTACTAAAGTATTGCCTATTTCTATCCAAGATCCTAGCATCACAACTCCATTGTTTTCTAAATTGTAGAGTAAATGGGAAGCAAGATGTGGTATTTCAAGCAATCAAAAACAGATAGACAACGCAAAAAGATAAGATATAATATTTGAAAGACAAAACAAAATAAACATGCATCACAAGCATACATAGATGAATATGTTATACTTAGTAGTGCCATATTTAAACGAGGAAGAATTCCACAAATATGGTATGAAAAAGAAAAGTAAATTACCTTTAAATCACCTTGAGCCTCACTTGCTTTTCCTTGACTTAACAAGCATCCAAAAGCAAGTATTTTACTGATTATTGATATGGCCTACAAGTAGATAATATTGCAAATCATGTTTGCTTATGAGTTTATATAGTGACAACAAAAATGCTTCAAATTTAATGTAGTATTTAAAATAACGAATATTATTTTGTTCATAATAAAATCCCAAATTTTACAATCATTTTTTTCCAAATATATAGTAAAATATACTCACAATCAACTTGTTTCCGTGCAAGATAATCCTATATAATATTAGAGGAAGGATAGCATACAGCTCATCCATCAAAATTAGGTGGATACTTCAACTCTTTCTATGGGAAGAATTCTTTCCATTTCACTACATACATTGAGGTGAAAAGAGATACAATAACTGTCACTATTTCACTGCATTAAGAACAAATCAAAAGTTAGTCATCTACTTCTCAAGAAACACGATGGTAAGAAATGACTACAACATCAGCTTTGACATAATTTCTTCTACCAAAAAGAGACAGTAGATAACAATGTCAAACAGGCTTTCAAAAAAAATTTCTTCATCTCAAACATTTTGTTGAAAGGCAGAGAGAATTGGAACTAATAGTTTCAGCTAAATATTTGGACAAACATTGCCAGATCTAATTCATCTTCAAAATTTTCACATAAACAATCTACTTTAATGCCCGACAAAGAGAACAAACTATCACTGGTATTTTTGCTTAGTGTAGTTTTCCAATATAGTAATGTAAAATAGTGACCAAGAACAAAGACATTTTTTGCACTATAATATGTTTGCAACAATGTAAAAGTGAAGAAATTTATACTTAAAAGACAAGAGAGAAACCTCACATGCCTTTGATACAACTGAGATTCCTTCTTCAGAACAAAGCTGGAAGTTAAGACACTAACGAAGTGATTGCAATATTGGTGACAGTAATGAATTGAGCCAATGACAAAGACTAAACAAAAAGATTTGATACCTGTACTTATTTGTCATGCCCCGACTTTAGGAATCGGTTAAGTGACAATTGTCGTGAATCCAAGAAACGTATCCAATTGGTTAGAACATACTTCAAGGATACGCAAAGTATTTAAAATTCTGTTTTAAATCCATCTCCAAACATAAACCAAATATTACATTTTTTCAAGTAAGTTCAAATCATACGTAAATCAATATTATATTTTAATACAAACTTATTACAACAAATATTTGTTTCGAAACAAATCAGTATAATTAATACTCAACCGAATAAAATATATAGTTTTTAAATTTATTTAATACAAACTTTCTGTTAAGTGGACCATATTATGTGTAAATGAGTCGAGTTCCTGAAAAGTATGTTGAAACTCTTGTCAATTCAACTATGCCTGCACACGACTGTATTATCCTGAAATATAGAGAGAGACGGTTGAGTATTTGAAAAAATATTGAGTAAACAGATATGAAAACAAACATATATATATGAAATCATACAAGTGGATTTCAAAAATTCTCGTAATTCGAGTAATTATGATTTACTTAATCTATAAACAATAATGTGGTATAAAACACAATTCAATAATAATCAGTAATTCAATGCTTCTTGATATATAGGATTTTATTCACAACCAATAGAAATAAAAATATAATAGTATGTTATGTTGTATGAGATTATTGGATTATATGGATCAGTTATCCTGTTTCATACTATTTAGTGGGAAAGTTGTTTAGTGGACTCAAATGCTAAAAAACAAAAAACAATGAGAAAAGGCACACAAAAAGGATCAACAGATCCATAATCTAGTAAAGGAGGTTGTAAAATTGAAAAACATCCTCTAAAATGGCTCTTTTAGCCTGAGGATAGTTGCATCTTCTGAAGTAGTAGAAAACAACACTTCCAATGTTACTAGGACTGAAAAACATACAATTAAACTTCCAGAGGATGCTTAAAAAAGGATATATAACACTTTTGAGAAAGTAAGGATGGCAAAATTATTTGGACTCGGTCTGTATAAAAAAAATTCGGATGATTCAGATCGAAAAATATTCCTATCGTACTTAAAAAAATATGAATATGATAAGACTTAGAAAGATCAATTATTTATAAAAATTAATAAAATATAAAAATATAAATGATTATTTATTGGAATTGAATTTAGGTCGAGAAGCCAAAGCCCAAACACATTATCCAACTAAACTAATAAAGAAATTTAATATAGATATTTGTTATATATGTAATAAATAAGTTTATTTAAAACTTGCAATTTCAAAAATTAAAACAAATTAAAATCTTAATAAAATTTTGTCCTAAATTATTTATGCCAAAATCTAGTTCGTCTGCTTTATTCTGTCTCTTGATTGTTGAGTATTGCTAGTCTTCTTTGAGAACAAAAAATGTTACTGTAAATATGAGACCACTATAACAAAATAGATTTTTAACAACGATACTTTTAGCGGTGTTAACAATTTTGCCACTGAAATTATATTTTTAACAGCGATAAAATGAAAGTAGTCGCTAAAAGGTAAATAAAAAATTTATTTAAAATTTGGTCTTTTAGTGATGCCAATATCATCGTTAAAAGTTAATGATTAGCAATGCCATTATGTTTCCTTGTAGAAGACGATATTAGTTGTCGCAAAAAATAAACTTTTAGTGATGCCAAAATGGCACCGCTAAAACATGTTATTAGCGACACTATTTAATTTCGTCGCTAAAAATAGTAGTGTTCAATGTCGTGAAGTTTTTGTTTGAAAATTATTATTTTTAACAGCGATAAATGTTGTTGCTAAAAGTTTAATTTTTAGCGACGCTTAAATTTCGTTACTAAAAATATATTATTAACGGTGTCGTTTATTTTTGTCGTAAAAAATAATGAGCGGGGAGAGAGGCCAAAGACTGAAAATACCCATGCCTCTATGTTCACCTCCGCTTTACTGAGGAGATTTTGATATTGTGCTTCCCCAAAAAGTTTAAAATACCATAGTTAATCCTTTATACTGGGAAGATTGACCCCTCCTTGCACCTAGACATATTTAAAGAGATAATGCTAATTCAAGGTCTGATAGAGTTACAGATCTGTCGACCATTTTTGCTAACGTTGGAGGGTTCAATGAGACGTTGGTATAAGAATCTGCTACTAGCAAGCATTAGTAGCTTTAGTCAGTTGACAGCTGCATTTGAAAATAAGTTTCAGGGAGTCTTTGCAACGAATCGAAACTTAAGTACCTTGTTATTAGTGCGTCAGGGTCTAAATGAAACCTTGAAGAACTTCATGAGAAGATACCATGAGGAGGTCATGGAATTGGGGGCATATTATCACCCTTTGATAGTGGAGGGTTTGAAGAGAGGCTTGAGGATGGACAGGGCTTGATATCCTATTCATCGATGATCGGTGGACACCTACAAGGTTACTGGATTTGAATTGCTTGATGAGATTGAGGTAGAGAGAGAAATACTCCCAAAAATAAAGGAAAAGAGTCGTACTATGACAGTCAAGAGGGACAAGGAGAACCACTATAAGAACCTTAGAAATGATCGAAGGTATGGTGAGAGAAGAGATAGAAGGCCAAAGAAAATTTTTCATTGAGCTACGAAGGGACGATGGACGCTCGAGGTTCTCGCCAATAGGAAAGCA
>JAVXUL010000008.1:1329130-1347864 GCA_035590515.1 Trichilia minutiflora | reverse complement strand
AACAACTAAGAACTCATAGCAAACTGAATTCATTCAACCACAGAACTCATTAACACTTCAAGAATTCACAAAGCATAAGATAACCCAGAAAAGAATAAAGAATAGAATCAAGAAAAGGGAAATGAAAAACAGAGGAAATGCTTTATTGCTTAGTAACTCAGTCACACCTCTCCCGAATACAAGGATACATACAACCTTATATAGTTTTCTCATCTCACAACCAGCCTGGCACTTGCCATTTGCTTAATAGAATTAACTGACAGTAAAGAAAACTAATCTTGTATGTTTGACTAATCAATCTTGATTAATGAATCAAACCATAATAATATGTATATATATATTATATAAATTTAATTTTTTAATGATATTTTATGTTAGAAAATTTATATTCTAATTATAGTATTAGTTAATAATTGTTACTACTAAATTGACAATAACAAACATTCTTCAGGAAGGAGAGAAACCTAATAAAGTATAGGAATAATCCAAATATTCAGGTAGGTATTTATAGGCAGTTAGATTCATTTTTAATTTTAAAATTAAAAGGTAGGATGTTTTAGTCCAATTAAAAGTTTAAATAAATACCACTATATGTTGACTAAATTAATTGTTTTCGAAATTAATCTTAAATGATAATTTTTATATAATGTTATTTTTATAAATATAGTGTGATTTTAATGAGAAGGTTCCAAAAAAATCTCCTAAGGGTAGTTTGATGGTAAGATTCGCTAGATAACATTTGCGTCGGTATGGAGTTCGAACTGTTAGGAGTCTTTATTGAAGTGTCAAGAGGATCAGATTGTGGATTTTATTTAAATTATCTCTCCGGGTATAACAATTGTCTAATACCTGTCCTCGATTCGATAAATTAAGATTTTATATATATAAAAAAAAAACAAGGTTACTAAAACAAATAATTAACATCATGATTCTTTATTATATATATATTATAGTTTATGTTGGTTAGCTTCCTAGTTATTAGCTTTTCAATGTAAACATAATTTATTTATTTGTAATAAAAAGATCCATGACCTTTATGACAATGGCTGAAATAATATTTAAACGTGTTAAATTGTATATCATTGTATTTTAGTGGTCAATAATCAATAATATAAAGAAATTTAGTTAGTAGAAATTAGGAACTTGTTTCATACAATTGAACAAATTATAAGTTATAGGTAGAATAAAAATAATCCAAAAATTATATGTAAATCCAAATTTAAATGATATATTTCAATGAAATGATAGATTAATTCTAAAATAAATTTATTTATGACAAAATATTTGCAGAGGGAAATAAGATAGCATAAAATATAATCGATAAGAAATATTTATTTTTTCGTTACTTATTGTTTCCAATGAAAGTTTATCAATGAACTACTTAAATAAAAAGGCCAGATTGCTCATTGCAATTTTAAAAATATTTACATTATTTTATTATAAAGATTTTAAAATATATATAAATTTTTTGACATTTTTTATTTCCTATAAAATTGACTTTCATTTCGCTAGATTCCTTAGAAACTACCTTACAAACACGATGAAGCGTGCGAGGACCCGCTGGAATTTTTTTTTTTACTGATTTTACTTGTAAAATTACTATTAAATTCTAGTAGATTATTATTTAATTTCTAATAAATTAATTTAGTTCCCACTAATTTTGTTACTAGCTAATAAGGTTCCTATCAACCTTTCTCCAGGATCTTATAAATAAAAAAGAAAAAATTATAAAATTTTAACGGAAGTTATCGATAGAAAAAAATGTTCAAAAATATTATCATTGATATAGTGCATTTTCTATAAGATTTATTCAATAAAAATCAAGTAAATATTTTTTCCCATTGATTTGGTCGGTATAAATTCTACCCGTTAAGTTGTGGGATCGGTAGAAATTAACAGTCATATGTTATAATGTTGGGAAATTATTCTCAAAAAATTAACAAAAGAAATTTTAAACAACTAAATAACAAAACAAAAATAACAAAACACCAATATTTAAGTG
The DNA here is from genome assembly GCA_035590515.1 of Trichilia minutiflora. NCBI lineage: Eukaryota > Viridiplantae > Streptophyta > Magnoliopsida > Sapindales > Meliaceae > Trichilia > Trichilia minutiflora. The sequence goes on along the minus strand of JAVXUL010000008.1, from coordinate 1,345,862 downwards.
GTTCGGTCAAAATGACCTACGTCTAAGGACGAAGGCGAGCAAAGTATTTTATTATCTCTCAACAGGAGAATACAAAATTTAGGAGAGTACTCCTAAACTCACAAATAAAAGAGAGTACAAAACTTTAAACTGAAAGGGCCCGAATTAACTTCAAGGACCCAAAGACTTATAGGCCTAATTTTATAAAAGACCCAAAGCCCAAAACTCTCAATTATCTCACACTCTTTAAAACCCAACATCCCTCTCTTATTTATAGGCTAAAGGAGGGGAGTAGAACAATTAACTAGATAATGTGGGATAGATGCAAGGCATCAATCCCTAACAATTTATTTGAAAATTGGAAAAAAAAAATGGGAACATGGAGAAATTTAGCTGGTTGTTGGCCCAAAGTAAGGATGAACAAATGGTTGGTATTCTTTTCTATTCTTATGCTCTCTACATTTTTATCAATTGAATAGCTGGGGTAGCTTTAAATTACTGTGTTGAAATCCAAGGTTACATCATGCTTTTTCTGCCTGCTAAATTATGCTTAATATTAAACTTTTTTAAAATTGTAATAAAAAAATTAAAAATTACAACAAAAATTTTGAGATTGCAAATAAGCAAATAGGGTATGTACGGAATAGGTAAATCGACTTTATTGACATCGTTGGGTAATAATAATTTTTGTAAAATTCACTTATGTTTTCTATTGATATTTAATATATGATGTTTTTATCTTATTATAACTGTTGTAATTTGAAAACCACAAAACCTTGTTGCTGTAACCTTGAAATTGTTAAACAAATCAGTTTCTTCCTCCCAAACAGCAGAAAAGTAAATTTTCTACCACTAAAAATTAGTAAAATAACCAATTTATTGATTTTGACCCAGGCAGCAACAATGTTGAATAACAACATAACCTATTTTTGGTTCTTTCTCTTACAACTTCTAAGCTGTTCTGAAACGTTTTGCCAATGTCTTTGCCCTTTATCAACTTCTGTCAACTCAATCCCAACTTCTCTGTCAGTTCTACTAAATCAGTTTTCTTCTGAAGGCTGGCCATTGATTTACTCTCCCGATTCAGCTCTATTTATTTTTACCATAAACTTTCGGACGGTCATTAATCTTCCTTTCTTCACCAAGCTGCCAGCAAATCTGCCACATTCTTTGTTATCAATTACGATATTCTTTGTAAATTACAAATGGTTGGTATTCTTGTAGCTGCACTTTTACTTCATTTTCTTCACGGTTTGTTTTTGTTTATCTCCAGATGAAAGCGCTTTTGGACTTGCTTACAATGGTGGGAAAATCATGACTGAAGGAGTGACAGTTTCACTCATCTGATTTGGTACAGGATGGAGAGAAGCTGAGTAGAGAAGCTGTAAGAAATGTTATCTCCATCTTGATACAATGCCAAGGATTCATAAGTTCCTACCTTGGGAGATTGGTAGAGTGTTGTAAGACAATACAGAGATAGCTTGAATTCTCCGCCGAACGATTAAGTAGATGCTGCTACTGAGTGTTTCTACACGGGACCTGAACTCAACATGACTCTAGACCAAGTGGTGGAGATTTCGCAGATAGCTTTTAACAACACTGCTATTGAAAAGTTCCGAGGGAACTTGAATTGTACTCGAGTTTTTGAAGTGAATGGGAACTGGATTTATCATATTTTCATTTCTCATACTCTGATGTTTGTAGATGAGAAGCAGCAGAAGAAACTGATGGATTTGTGTAGTGACAAGTTTCAGATAGAGATCATTGCAGGGATGAAGGTGAACATGATATGGGCAAGAGAACTAAAATATGAAGATGATAATCGTCCGATAACTTTTCATAGAAGTTATTGTGTTGGTCCTCCTAATGGTGATGAGAAAGTTGATAGCTTGATCAGAAATATGGTGGCTAAAATTACAAAGGAGGTGACTAACAAATATGGAACAGTAAGAGAAAAAGATGAGATTTAATGCATTTGGTTTGAATGGTTATAGATACATTTTGCCATACATTTGGACCAGAAAATTAAGAACTGTGCGTTGAAACTCTCAGGGATTACAAATGAAATTTTCTAATGAAATGCAGTTAACTGACTACACAAATCAAGAACGAAGAAATGCAACGGATTCTAATTATGTTCTGCTATTTATGGTTTTAACTAATGGAACTTCTGAAGATTTAAGTCTTTGATGTGCAGAAACCTGCAGCAGAAAAGCAGTTCTTTTGGAGCAGCCTAGACGAGTCTTGAAGGGAGAAATTGTAGTCAATCACACCGATGGCTTGCAGCCATATTCTCCAAACCAGAAATGTCAGTGGGAAATCAACTTCACAGATGCAAAGTTTAATAGTTTTACCATCTACTGCCTAAATGTCAGTGAGAAATCAACTTCCCAAATGCAGGGTTCATTAGTTTTATCATCAACTGCCTTGCAGTTGCCGAAGACAGTGATGATCACCTTCCGATTTTGCCAGTCACATTCAAGAAGTGCACAATGCTCAAGTATCCAAGCAAATCATGAAGATTTTTGAAGAATCTTGCTCAAATCCTCATCTCCCCCAAACATAATTTCCTTGCTGAGGCACGCACAAGACGGTCTCCAAAGACGATATTTAGTTTTTGAGTTCATGCATATGGGAAGTTGGAGCTCGAACCTGGGAGAGAGGAGGTAACACTTGACCGGGAATAGAGGTTAGCAATAGCATTACAAATCTGCCGTGCAATTCAAATGCTGCACATGTACTCAGAACCACCTATCTATACATCACAGAGATATAACATCTGCGAACATTCTACTAGATGAATTTTGCAAGGCAACGTTAGGAGGTTTCGGAGCTGCAAACTATTGCAGCAGCAACAACAGACCAAATCCTGAACAAACATCAGAAATGGCCGAGGATATATGGAGTTTCGGTAGACTATTAGTGGAGCTGTTACGAAGGAAACCTCTAGAAAGCAGGCATCCTTACAAAAATTTCGGACGCCTTGACCAGATAAATGACTTTGTTGGTGGCCAGGAATATCTTGATTGGCGGCTGAATATTCGTAATGAAAAATGCAAGATCATGGGTTTAGCAAAGCTGAGTGAAATTGCAAAATGCTGCATAGTAAAAGGGACTGAAAATGATCCTACGATAGGGGGTGTTTTGTCAGTTTTGCGGCAAGTGAAACAATTGTTTTGCTCTGTTCTGTTTTCATATACAAGGAAGTAGCAAAATACGTTGATTAATGTAATAATAAATCAACAGATTATTGGTAAACAATTACACCTTATTACTGTATACTACTGTAATATCTTTGTTCAGAGATATTTCTGTACCTGTTATCCATCTTCTCAAAGAGCAGAAAGCAAACAATATTTTATCAGTTAGCTCCTCAATTCTCCAATCTGAAATTGTTGTAAAGATTTACCAGAGTTATCAAAGGCTCAGCTCAGCTCAACTCAACCTGTTAGTCCTATTTTAAAACTTCATAAACAAGTTGCAGGTTGTAGTCCATAACTTCCCCACATATATGACAATTAAATAGCAAAGTTGCCTATGGATTCACCGTTCTTTAATATATCGACAATAGGCTGATGCTTATACTAGTATCATTTATAACTTAATAAGGTATTAATAATTTCATGTGTTCAAACAAGATAAATTAACTCTTCAAAGTTCGAATAATTAAATTCATAAAGTGGCCTTAAAACCAATAACACCCCAATACCAAACATGGCCAAAAATGATAACAATTGTTCCATACCAAATAAGTAGAATATGATATTTTGTTTTTATTTCCTTGCCAAAATGTCAAAACATGGAATATTTCAAAAAGGAGCAATACTTAAAACAACGCCATAACAAACAATGTTATTTAATCATACATCATAATTGATCATATTCTTTTGTAGTTCAAATAATTACTTCTTCTAAATCTCATGAGTACAATTATAGCAGTTAAATTTTATAGACAGCTGATAAGAAAAAAAAAATAAATCAGCAAAAGTGAATTTCCCTATTTAGAAGATAAAGTTCTCTGAAATAAGTAATCCATTCAGTAATTATAACCACAATCAAAGTGACAAAACATAGAAATTCCGCAAAATGAGCTCAATTACCAAGAAAAAGGTTATAGGATCCACATAAACCCAACTAACAACAAAAGACTAACCATCTTGACATGCTACTCATACAAACACATGATTTAGAAGTTGAAAAGCAAAGAATTCTAAACAAGACATAATTAATTTATTCATACACCAAGGAGAGTTCAATATGACTTTCCACAGTGTATTAAACTCCCAGCACCCAGGAAAAGACCAAAAATAGCAGCACTACCAAGTGTTGTTTGTCCAATATATCTGATCTTTAGAAGTCCTGGTACCTGCATTTCCCCAAATGAGAAAGTTAAGTAATTAACTGATAAACATCCTTATAATTAACAATGGCAAAAGAAAAAGGAAAATTTTTTCTTGTTTTACGTTCAAAGGTATTTCACTAACGATGCTATAAATGGAGTTTTGCTAAGAAATATTGATTCACAGATGTAAAACAACTTCAGAATCAGATTATGAAAACAAATATGCAGGAAACTAACCCAAGCTTGTAACATAGTCATGGAAATCTGAAAAAGTGAGGTCATTGTTCTCCATTGTTGTATTATATATCTTGTATTAACCACTAGACTCAAAACTACTTTTTCCAGATGTCATCATCTTCAATGCGGTATGTATAAACTTGTAAGAAATAATGGTAACCTCAAAGCCTTTACCTAGAAACATTTTGATCCAGCAAAAAGTGGTAGATAGGAATGAAATTACTTCAGCAAAAACAAGTTTCCATCAAAATTATATTCACAGAATGTTATAATTTGAAGTTGAGAATCAGGTCAGATATGTACCTTATACCTAATTGCCTCATATGTTCCATACACGGCACCTGGACACGGAAAAGAAAAAATCAGTAAAGAAAGAACAAATATGCCCAACTAAATTAATTAAGATTATCAGTTGTAACCTTGGCCGCTTGTCAACTTATTTCTTCACTTTAATTTCAATTTGAACATCCAAAAAACTAAATAGACAGAAACAAAAAAAATTCTGGGAATTTCAAAGTGGTGCAATAGATCACTCAAATAGTGGACTACAGTAACAGGTCTCACTGTTAAGAAAGTTATATGTAAGATAAATGTAATCAATGAGCTTGTAATCATCGCCGATCAATCCATCATAAGTGGCACCCGCCATATCAAAATGCGGCCCATTAAATTTTCATACAACTTGTGTGGCAACATAAACAATAAATCGAAAATATATATTTTCACTCTTTCTATTTCAACCAAAGCGGATGAAATCAATTTTGAACATTTTATTTGGGTGCATATTCTGAATATTGCAAGATAAATAACACTAATACAACCCCTACTCACATAATAACACAAACAGTTAATTAAGTAAAAAAAATTGGAAATAAAATTTAAATTCAAGCAACCTAATACTAACATCTCACAAATTCAAGTAAATATTAGACTACTGGAAAATCATTTAATACCCGCCAAAAATAAGTGCTCAATTCCTAAAACTTAATGCAAGGATTTTATGATCGAAGAAAGAGTAGTTTAAATACCAACAGCGCCACCAACAGCGCCGCCGACAGCGACGCCGGTGGTTACCCGAGCGAGACAACTATTTTCCCTCGCCATAAATTGCTTGTAATTGGTTTGTTACTTTGTTAATTGTAAAAATCAGAGAGCTTGCTTGAATCTGTCTGTCTCTTTTCTTTATTGAAATGACAGAGGCTCTGTCGTCTGACCTATTACCTAAACGATTGGGCATTAGGTTTACTTGGAAATATGTGGGGGTCAGAAAGAGATGATAAAAACCCAATTAGTTAATTGGACCGTTCGCAATGCATCGTGACGAAAACTTAGTCGAATAGAATCGCATTAGGGTGCGTTGGGTACAGTTTTGCAAATTCATTTTCATTTTCATTTTTTTTTGAAATAAACAAAAAAATTCCTTTACGTGGTATTTTATAAAAAAACATTGAGATTTTATTTTTTAGGTTATAACGTTAACTCTCTATAACTATTTTTCTTTTTTAATTTTTCAAGACTTACTTTAGATTGATTTGATTTTTACTTAACACATGTTACTTTTTGTATCGGTTGTTGTATTGAATTTTTATTAAATTAACTTAATTTTAAATTAAAAAAATATATAAATTTTTTACTTTTATTCTTTTAAAAAATTATTTTTAATTTTTTTTTATTTCTCGAATTATAGTTGCTGATTATAAAGAGTTTGTGCATAACATAATTCAAATTTGATAAATCTCACAAATAATGTTGTGAAAAATGAGAAAATTCCCCTGTAAAATTTTTTTTATTAAAAATTTGATTTATTATTAACATAATACCACATTGAGTTAAACCTTTTAATGATACAAATTTTCACTGAAAATTTGAAATTTACCGATATTTTTAAATAAAAAATTATGTTAGATTTAATTTAATAATCTATTTACGTAGACTATTGAAAAAGTTAAAAATACAAATTGGCCAAGATTTCGGATTTAACATTAACAAAAAATGATTTTTCGTTGTTGGAACGCGAATCCGGGTCTCTTGGGTGAAAGCCACATATCCTAACCGTTGGACGACATGATGCAATTTTTTAATGGGTTTAATAAATATTGTTGTCACTATCATTTAAAATTACTCACCACAATGTAGAATTAATCACACAAATTTTCTTTATAATTATTAATAAAAATAAATTATTGTATTTATTGTAATGAATTATAATTTTAGTACAAATATTTATATAAACTATTAGAAAAAAAATTAAGGTCACAATCCCAATCAACCTTCGTAATGATATAACTCTTGAGCTTAAGATGAAAAATCGACTTATAAATGGAAAACAGATCTTGTGGATGATCCTAAATTGATAATATCAACTAAGGTCATCTTCACTTTCACCAGAGTAAGTTGGGGATCGAAAAAAGAGCCTCAATCTCATGCAACTCTAAAATAAAAGTACATATCACAAAAAAAAGATACATATGAACCTTGAGATCACAACAAATTGTCACATCACATTTAAAATTTCTTAGTATACAAGATATAATATAAATAATCATTATTCTAGTTTAAATATAGGCAATGATTACAGGATAACTCATTGTTGGATGCCAACATACAACTCTTTTGATGAACATTGGCTTCCCGTTCTAATAACCTTATGTGTGAAGGCTTAGGAGGATATGCCAGCAATTATTATAAATACTAGCATCTTTTTATTGTGAAAGAGGTTAAAGACAACAATAAATAGCACACATCTCTGACATCAGCATCTACAAAATCTCTTCCTCTTTAGTTGAAAATTTGTTTTTCTCTTCTCTTAGATTTCAGACCCAACTTAAGCATCTGATTTTCTATGCCAAAAAGCCGACATTACTGCTAATTTTTTTGTGTTTTCCAAGTAGCTGAAATGTAGTTATTACTATAGTTTTACAAACTTAAGATAAACTTCGTCAAACCTATTAATAGTCAAAAGAGATAAAATTCATATAATGTTTGAAGTTTTTCTCTCGAAAAATTTCAAGCATCAGTAGTTGGCATCGTTTATGAGAAACAACAAGAAGTTATTTATTAGTTTATTGAAAAAATCTCACCTAAACACTTAACTAATCAAAAATGAAAAATGATCGTCACAACTGGAATGGCTTTTCTCATAGACCTCTGGTGAAAAGGGAAGGGAACCCAACTACTATCGTAAATACGGCTCAAAAGGTCAAGTTATCAAGCGAGAATGATTTACAAACCAATACGGTTACTCCTCCAATAAATAGAACGACAATATAGATCAACGAGTAGAAATCCTTCTAACTAGTCGAGGAATTAGGGGAGTATCAGAGCAAGCACGCAGAGAAGACCTATAACGACAAATCCTAGAACGAATAAATAATGAGTTAGAGAAAGAGGCGATGGAGTTATGAAGGCTACTTCATAGCGGGTATGGTGGAAACAGGTCATATAAAATGATCAACATTACCAGAAGCAGAGGAAAGTCACACCCAAACTAGTAAGAGAAAAGAAATTACGAGCTCTTCAATAATAATTTCTTCAATCTAGAAGTCTAGGTTTACAATATCCCAAAAGGGGAAGGGGAAGCATACTGAGATGAAAGTTAGGCTTAAGCTAAGAAATCTTAATGTCTCCTTCCAAATTTACAATCCCTTAGAGCAAGTGTCTTCAAACACAACATGCACCTTAATTGTCAACTAACGATGCGATACAAGTCACAGATAAATCATAATTAACCTTAAGTCACAACTCAACATGCAATAATCCCACGATCATACAACCCAACAGTCATTAGATCAAAAAATCGATCAGTAGACTTAGGAGCCTGTACAAAATGTATAATCAACGAATTAAGAGTGGAGAGAAAGATAGATCCCATTCTAAATTATGAGCACGACTCCCAACTGAGAAGATATATTGACTACCCTTTTACGAGAGAGATTTTAGAGTTGACACTTCTGCAAAAGGTTAAAATACACCAAACCCCTACACTGACAAAGATAACTAAACACTGCATCCTGATATTTTTAGAAAAATCATTTTGATTCAAGGTCTATCAAAACAACAAATAGGCAACTTCTTTTCAATAATTTTAGATAGATAAATGAGAAGATAGTTCAAGAGTATGACTTTAAAAACTACTCGGAGCTTTGGACAATTGAATCAAGCCTTTCTTGAGAAATTTTGTGATATCATCTAAACTGTCTGAATTAAAACTCTCTTACTGATTTACCAAAGACAGAATAAAAGTTTCAGCAATTTCATGAGTAGATATCACAAATAAGTTATTAATCTATAGGTTTTTTAGCATCTCTTAGTATTGAAAAGCCTAAAGAGAAGGTTGAGAATTGAGAGAGAATATTATGCAATCACCAAGCAATCCATTACCATATATGAGGTTACTTACAAAGAACTCTTTGATGAAATCAAAATGAGAATCAAGTTTTTATGAGGGTGAGAGAAGACAGGTTGACTAAGCCAATATAGAGAAAAAGACCTTAAACTCAAAGGCCTGATAACAAAAAAATTTAGAAACACCGAAAAAATCCTAACCATGATAAAAGTAAGGGACATGATAATCAATAATCCTAATTTGACAATAAATTAAGCCATTGCTAAAAAATCATTATCTCGATAATCTTATTATTGACCAAAAAGATGGGTAACCCATTAATTTTTCTGATGCGAATGATAAACGATAAAGGATCTTAGTGATTTTTAGAGGCCTAACATTGGTAGAAAACTTGAATTAGGTTAGGAAGAATTATTTAAAGTCTTCCCTGCCCATTGACTTTCATATCATAAACATTAGAGCTAAAATGAAGCCAAAAGGTTCCTTGGTTCCCATCATATTTATTGATATGGATGAAATTATGGTACATTATCCGTATGTTGACCCCTTGGCTATGATGTTAAATGTGGGGTCAAAATTGATAAACAAATTATTGGTCAACACTAAGAGTTTGACAAACATCATTTTCAAGAAAACTTAAGACTCTTTTAATTTTCTCGTACAATACCAATCTCATCTATGACTTAAAACTTTAACTTTTAGTAGTGGATACTCTCTACTGTTCTCGTTATCCTCAAGAATAGTCGTCCTAGGATCATCACATAAGATATATGCAAGTCTACTACTTAGAATTCAATTATAGTCATCTTTTCGTTTACTAGTCTTTTATAATAATCAATAGTAAAACAGTATCCAATAGGAGAATACATGAGTCTCTATACCATACACAGGTCTCCTACTGAGCCGAAAAAATGAAAGTTTAAAGATCACCTAAAATACAACATAAATGTGTTCATTTGATTTCATAAGGAGATATTGGGAATCGACTCACAAGTCATCTCATATCAATTATCAGTAAATCTAATCTCTAAGCTTGTAAGGTAAAAAAGATGTGCATTCAACCAAGTAAGAAGGGAGGTAATTCATGTCAAGACTGATAAATTAATTCATATTGATATTGATAAATTATTAAGAGCTGGTTTCATTAAAGAGGTGTCTTATCCTGATCGAGTAACAAATATTATTGTGATAAAAAAATTCAGCAAAAAATAAAAAATATGCGTGAATTTCACCAATCTCAACGAAACCTATCCCAAAGATAATTTTTCACTATTATGAATAACAAGGTAATGAACTCTATAATGAGACACCAAATCTTAAGTTTCATGAATGCTTTTTTTAGTTATAATTAAACCAAGATGCACCCGTTTAACCAAAGAAAGATCACATTCATTATAACCAAAGGGCTCTACTACTATCGGGTAATGCTATTTAGAATAAAGAATATGGGAACAACTTTCCAAAGGCTAATCAACCAGGTATTTAAGAAACTAATTAGAAAAATCGTAGAAGTATATATAGATAACATGATCGTTAATTCCTTATAGTAAGTTGACTATGTCAAATACTTAAAGGAGACTTTCTTTTTACTCTAAAAGTATTTGATAAAATTTAATCCAAAAATAACCCGTCTTTGGAATCAATCTAAGAAATTTCTTAGCTTCATAGTCAATGAGTAGGGGGATTAAAACTAACCCCCGAAAAGTGAAAAGATCTTGGAGTTGAATTCACCCTTAACATTCAAGAGGCTGTAAAGCCTAATTGAGAAGATGACAACCCTTAATAGATTCATCTTCAAAGTCTATAGATAAATGCTTTGAATTCTTCATGTTGGTCAAGAAAAAAAAGTTATGAGGTGGAAAAAGAAGTGTAGGACTAGCTTTTAAGAACTGAAAAAATATTTGGGGACTACACCAATATTGACAAGCCTATAATATGAAGAGATGCTCTACCTTTAGCTAACAGTTAGTAACCATACCTTCAGTATAATGCTCATATACAAGGACCAATATATTATGTTAGTAAATCTTTTATGAGTGTAGAAATTAAGTAATCATCTTTGAAAAAGCTCGCTTTGACTTTACAAACTCACTCTACCTTAGTATTAATCGTCCAGCCCCTGAATTTTATATCAATTGGACCTCTCAAGGCAACAAATTAAGTAGTCGATTAAGCTCAACAAATTTGACATCGACTATAAGTCAAGAAAAGCTATCAAGAGACAAGCCTTAACAAATTTTGTGCTTGAGTAGTCCATATTTAAGACTTTGATGGTTCATCAAACTTATAAAGTGAGCATAAATGAGATCAAAAAATTTTTAGGATAGAACTCTAATCCCTTGCTTTGAAAAATCTTTATTGACGGGACGTCAAATACCTAAGGTGAGAAAGCCAAAATTATTTTTATTAAACTTGAAGGAGAAAAACTTATGAATGCCCTCAAGTTTGATTTCTCAACCAATAATAAGATCTAATACAAAGTCTTACTGACAAAATTAAAGATAATAATTTTATTGGAGGCAAAAATCATTAAAGTCAAGGGTATTATAATTGGTTGTGAATGAAATCAATGGTTATTTCTGAGCCCACAAAGCCAACATGTAAAACTACTTGAAGTCAACCCAGTAATTTATAAGGAACATCAAAAAAGAGTTGATAGAATAATTTCATAACTGAAGAATTTTTGAGCTAATGTCTTATCAAAGCTTGCCTCGACACTTTATGAGAAAGCTCCAAAGTTCATACCCATTGATATCCTGGCTAAGAAAAGTATTAAATAGCCGGCTTTAGTCCCTCTGTAATTGAGATAAATGGAGACCATACCTGAATGGCCCTTATTAGACAATACATTCAACATAGAAAACTATCTAACAACAAAGAAGAAGCTAAAAGAATCAAGAATTGGTTAACAAGGTACATTGTCATTAACATAGTCTTACACAAGCGTGATTTTAGTCAGACATATCTTAAATGCCTTAAGCTCAGCGAAACTAATTTAGTGCTAGAAGAAGTACATTGAGGTACTTATAGAGACCACAATAGAAATCTAGCATTGTACTACAAGGTCTTGATTTAAAACTACTATTAATCCACATTTATTTAATATGCCATTCAGATGGTCAAGTGGTGTTAAAATTGTCAAATTTATAGGAACATCATCAGACAACCACCTAAGAAGCTTACCTCGTTCACAAGCCCATCGTCATTTGAGCAATAGAAACTAGATTTCATTAGTCCGCTCCTTACCAATCAAGCCCAAATAAAGTACATCATCATAGCTACCAATTATTTTATCAAGTGGATAGAGGCAGAATCTTTAGTAATAATTATCGAGAAAAAATCACTTTGTCAGGAAGAATCTAATCTACTGGTTCAGTATTTCAAGGATTATCATTATCAACAATGAAAAGCAATTCAATAATAAAAATTTCAGAAGCTTTTACTTAGAATTAAATATTGACTTGAGATTCACCTCAACCCCTCCCTCCCTCCCCCTCCCCCAATCCTAATATAAATGAACAAGTGAAAAATAATGAATAAAATAATCAAGAAATTATTAAAGAGAAAACTCGGTGATCTCAAGGGAGCTTGGATAGATGAGTTATCATAGGTTTATGGGTATATAAGATGATTTCGAGATTAGTTACTGAGAAAATAACTTTCAACTTGGCATTTAGGTTTAAAACAATTTTACTCATAAAGTTGATATCCTGACACATTAGATAAGACATTTCGATATAGAGGACAATAAAAAAAATCATGCATTTAAAATTAGATTTGCTAAAAAAAAGAATCGGGTCTTAGTAAGGACTTTGGCTTACTAATAACAAATCATTTGATATTATAAAAAATAATCTAGCATCTAGAATTTTTTGTGCGTGTTCTCGTCTTTAGGCAGATCATACCTAACTCAAAAGTACTCAAGAAGGGAGCATTAACAGTAAATTGGGAGGACCTCCGTGAGATTATTCAAGTTCAAATATCCGGTTTTTACAAGTTGTAGCACTTAAACAAAAGAAAAGTGAAGAAGTTATAGAATTTTGACATGCTCAAGCTTTATTACCTATAATGTCGACTATCATTGTTATCCAAACAAATTATTTATTCTTTTTATTCATTTTAAAATAAAATTATAATTATAAAAAAATACAATATATGATTGAGAAAAATAGCGGGCCATTATTTGTTCCGTCAACAAGTGTGGCCCATTTCTAGTGAGTCTTATTATATCATTGGATATTCTAAAACTGTCCAGAAAACAAACCCATTAATTCTTTTCCTAAACTGCACTCAACATTCACAGAATTTATTAGAATTCAAAATAAATATTAAACACTAACCTTTTAAATTTCATTCATTGGTCTTTATCCACTCTTCTTTCAAATCTACATCTCTCTCCACACTGGTCGGCATTGCGTAAACATTTTTGGTCACTCTCAATTAGAGAGGTAAAACTTTCAATTTTTTTTTTATTTGATGATAGATTTGTTTAATGAAATAATCTATTATAGCGTGCTTACAGTTAGAAAATTTGAGTCTTTTTTTATGAGAAAATGAAATAAATTCCATAACATTTATGCATATTTTCCAAAGATTCTAACTGATATTATTTACGAGATATACTTGGATAATCATGAACACCAACTATTTATGCTTGATTTGTTTATTTGTAATTCAAAAGTGTTTCAACTATTATAAAAGTTATATGTTTTCTTTTGTTTTTCTGTTTCCATAAAGGTTTTGTTATAGTTGATAGAATTATATTTTTATAATCATACTCAATTTCTTCAAAAATTTATTCGCTGATGATAATATTTTCCTCCTACAGTAAGCTTTTACAGTATGTGTAGTGTGTACTGGCAATCGGAGAAGGAAAAATAAAAGAAATGTTGTTGAGCCATGTCACCAAGGGGAAGTTGTTTATCCAAAATGAAAATTTAGACATTCACCATAAAAGTGTTATTGCTTTGTGCTTCTTTATTTTATCCTCATATGCCAAGAGAAGACATAAATCATGAATAATCCTACTATAAACTCGTTTTCTAGCATTTTTAATTCTAATTGATATTTCAATGAGTTTATGAGGATCATGTGAATGATAGCATAATGCAAGAAAGAATATGACATTTTCAAATCAATTGTCATATCAATAGTGATGAAAACATTAATGAATAAATTTGTAAGAGTGTTTGTTTTGGGCAAAATTGAATGATTCTTATTTTTTATTACAGAGAGTATTGCCTATGGGAAAACCAGGAGTACTAAGCCTCCTACAAAGAAAGGTGGAGTTGGGTTTGGTAGTCGTAACACTCTCAATGACATTATAAACAAATCTTCCATTCATCAAAAAACATCATCAAAGAAAAAGAATTTACCAAAGGAGGAATTTAATATAGCTGAGGAAATGTTTTTGCATGATCATGAAAAATGCATTGAGGCATAACAAGTGGCCAAGAATGCTTTTTACTTGGACTTGGTTCTTCCAAGATATGGTAATTATATAAAACTCTACTTTGACCGCACATATGCTTTTTGTTCAATTCTTATGTTAGCGTTCTTTATTTTTGTGTGTATATATGATGTTTTACCTTATTGTGTGAAGTCTAAGATTATACTTTGTCCATGTATTTTCTTTCTGATTTGAGTAATCTTCTGATACTATAAATTTAACTGTGATTCTGAAAATTAATACATTTGCCAAGTCTTCGAAGGGTTTTTTAGAAAGAAAAAAATTCATTTAAGGATGGAAATTATTAATGAGCATATTATTAATAGGGGACTGGAAATTCATTCCCTAAATTTATCGTTAAGAGCTTAAATGTTATTGGGCCCTACGAGTATGGCATAGATGAAATCAATGATTAAATTTGACTGTCAAAAACTATAATATAGTTTAAAATGCAACGGTGAGAGTATTAGCGAATAAAACTCCTATTATAGCTTGATACTGGGCTCTTTCATCCCTCTCTTTATGGTATGTTACATGCTTTTCCACGATAACTGAGATGGAAATTGATGGTTTTAGCATTTTGCATTACCTCCTATTTTTTGTGCTCTTGCTTTCTATTATTACAATATATCGTCCTAGTAGTTTCTTGGGAATCAAGCATTTTGCTTTAAATAAAAGAGTGAAAAGAAAACCTTATAACTACATCATACCATGCATATCATATCTTTATAGGCAACACAACTGTGTTTCTCTTTTGAATTATGGAACCATTTGTAACCCTATAAATCATGTAGAATTGCCTCCTTACAGTTACAGTGATCATCATCCAATATCATATCCTTTAATACCATCAAATGTCAACATATCATTTCTAATATTCCAAGACTAATTTAGGTACATAATTTGAATCAATAGAGAACCTTTTCTTTTGTATCTATATGAATCTTTATTATTACATTCCAATTTCTTTCCGATACCTCTCAAAGAAAATCCCAAATTATTTATATCTGTCTTAGTATCTGGAGCATGATAATGTACATGGCTTTAAGGTCATTCTTTTGTGTAGGTTCTATACCTATTGCTGCACATCCCAATTCTGAACAAGCAAAGGTAATACTCTTTTATATGCTTTTGCTCTCTACCTTTTTATAAATTGAATAGCTGGGCATCTTTACTGTGTTAATAACCAATAGTTCATTCAATTTCATATTTGCTATTATATTTGTCTATTCGGGGGATGAAAAAGTAATGGATTATAAATATATCATTTGATTTAGTGGTAATAATGAGTTTTACGTGATCAAAATTAGAATGTTATACTGCCAATGCTGCCTTTTTATGTTTAGATTTTTCTACCATTTACGTTTATGGTTTAGACTAATCCTGAGAGCCCTCACTGCTACCCGAACCTAGTATAATTGCCCATGTCTGAGTTTTATGATTTCAGCTACATTTCAATAAAATGTACATTTTCTCCGTGTTCTCTAATTCGCTTGGATTCTCCATTATCCTCTACTTTTGAATGGCAATACGAGGAAATCAATTTTGTGCTTAAAGCAAGAAAATGAATGATGTTTGAAATTTTGAATGTCAGACAACTGGATTATCATCATCATCATCATCATCATCTTGTTACATTTTACATGCCTTAAATCCCGTTTTGCCTCATAAAAATAGAAATTAAATAATTTTTCTCTCAAATATTAGTGTAAAATAGAATAGACTCTTCAATTTCTTATTTTTACAATAAATTTTTAAGTTAACTAGACTAACATCTTAAATTAAGATGATTATCTTTTTGTATTTCCTTATATCATGAATTTAACTTGAATATTTAGAGACGCTATACTTAATCTCACATTTGACGTTAATGATTGTTTTTTCTTCTAATTTCATTTTCTATTTTCCATGAAATGACAAATTGACAATATAAGAACACTATGTGGGTAGACATAACTAACCTTCTTTTCTTTGAAGAAAACATTGGTTGACTTCCTAATATTGTAAGAATCCTGGGTGGTCGAAGAATATGGCAATGGGTTTAATATGATATGGATATCATATTTGTAAATTACTAATATCAAATTTATATTGCCTTATATCCCAGAGTGGACATCTTATTATTAATCCTTTTCTATAGATATCAAAGCTGTGGGTATATTTTTAGAATTGTAATGGATATTTTATTTTTGATTAAAAAATAGTATTTTCACTCAAAATAAAGTAAATAAAAATAATCTTTTATTAAAAAAAATATGTTGCATATATTAGTGTATATGCCCTAGAAATCATTCGTGTTGTCAGTTTCAGGGTTTTTGATCTTGTATAAACTTTATATTTATTAATAAAAGAAATTGTTCTTTATTTACATACATTAGCT